>OX453058.1:0-137000 GCA_949699795.1 Spicauda simplicius
CACTAAGCCTTATTCTCATTATGCTCTACTATGGAAAACAGCTATGAATTTAATCAAAAATTCCGTTATGAGTTTGTAGATTTATGTGCAAATTTGTTATTCGTAGCTGATTAATTAACAAATGATTTTTCTGTAGTTACACATTGGAAGCTTACGACTACTGAAAGTGAAAACGATCGCAAAAGATAACAGACGAAGGGCCGCGTTGGAATTTCATTTCCACGGTGAGGCCACATTCCGCACTTTAATAATGTACACCCCACTTTAAATTGCAACTCACTCGGACATTATTGCGAACGAGCTATTCAAGAACATTATTTATATTATAAAATAAAAGTAATATGTATTTTTCATTTTGCAACAAATGACAGGCTTTATTATGTATTCCGGTTGAAGTCGTTTCGAGATCCCGGAGTACTCCTTTTCAGCGCCGAGGACGGCCCAGCGTCGCTCCCACGGCGTCGGGTACCTTTTGAAGGTTTCCCCCTCGAAAACAAAAAAAAGGCTTTATTATGTATATGTATGTACCTATATAAATTTGGTGCCTACATATTAATTATTTTACTCTAGAAAACGTATTAATGACGATGTCAGTGATAAGTAAGAACGGACCTGAATAATATATTCGATGTTAAGGGGCTACTCTCTAAATATATAATTATGGCTCTACCATGGGGCGGGCCCTACCGTCAGCCGAGTAATTAAATTGTTATCCGTTCTATTATAACAATGTCATCATTATTATTATAACAGCGTAGCATAATTAGTAGTCGTCCCTTAGATTTGTGGGCGTTTACACATCTTTACATTTATTATAACAATCTATATTATGTTAGTCCCTGAACCAATATTGCTTTTAAATAATATTACTCGGCCGAAGTGTAATTTGTTAACTCCAATTTTCAAAATGAAAAATAATGAGCTCGTAATTATTATTATCCATTTTATTTAGAGTAAATTAATATAAACGCGGCGTGCGGCAGGTCCGCGGCGGGCAGCAGCATCACAGCGCACACCGCGCTGCTGCGGCGCGCCGGCTTCCTGCGCGCGCGCTGCCCCACCCCGCGCTCGCCGCCGCGCCGCATACACGGCTCCTACCGCGCGCTCGTGCTCGCCGTCACCACTGCCTACTTGTTGCAAGAATGCGTTTACGCATATCAGGTATTCTATTTTCTCTGTAAATCATAACGTATGTAAATCGTAGTTCTTTAATTTTTTATATTATAGGTGCACGTTACATAAATAATATTGTTCTCTCACTGTTACAATTCCCCAGGAACGCGGTGACATGGCAAAGCTGTCGCGGGTGATGTTTCTGCTGCTTTGCCACATCACCTCTCTCGCCAAGCAGATCGTCTTTCACACTGACGCCAAACGGATCGACATCATGATAGCCGGGCTGGACGGTAAGAGTGTGGCGCGTGGCATGTAGGTTCTGTTCGGAATTTAGTATCCATTTAAAATAACTGTAACCACGACACATACCGTGTAATAAGATTATTCATAAAAAAGTATACATGTCTATTGCGTGTGAATAGAGAGTGAGAGAATTTGTGTGGCAGACGCGGCGATGAACCCTGAGGGCGGGCGCGCGCGGCGGCTGCTAGCGCGCACGGCGCGGCGCGCGCGGCTGCTGCTGCGCGGGTACGCCGGCTGCGCGGTGCTCACCTGCACGCTGTGGATCGTGTTCCCGGTGGCGGCGCGCGTCAGCGGCCGACACGTCGAGTTCCCCTTCTGGACTGGCTTCGACACCGACCCGCCCGCCATGTCATTGATCAACGTCTTATTATCATTAAATATCAAATATTTTAATTATATCCGAGTAAAGATAAATTTGATTATTTGCTTAAGATTATTTTATTCTACAAATTTACGGTCGAAGCTCATATAATACATAGTTTCGTCACCGTCTTCCAGCGAAATATGTTGAGCGCCGACTTGGGGACTATGTACTACTAAGTACAGAGTATGTTCTAAACCAAAATTAATTTAAATTATGTTTTACTTTTTTGTGACATGGAAGTCTTTAGATATTTTTTGTTAAAAAGTTTTTATTTGCTATTTATTTTTATCCAATTATATACATATCTTAAATTCCATAAAACATTTATAGATTCTCACTGGTACTGTTGTATTCGTACTACGTGACGACGTTAGTTGGAATCGCTAATACTACGATGGATGCCTTCGTTGCTACTATTCTCTTCCAATGTAAGACACAACTTGAAATATTAAGGTCAGTATTAAAAATACTTTTCATTTAAAATAAAGTAATCTTTTAACAAAATAATATTGAGCAATGATAGGTTTGGTTGAACTTCTTGCTCTCAATCGGGAGGTCGAGGCTTAAAATCCTAGGCACGTAACACTGATTTTTCTAAAATTATGAGCATATTAGAAATTAATTATCAATGCTGTACGGTGAGAGAAAACATCGCGAGGAAACCTATATACCCGAAGGTTCTTTAAAAATGTTTTCTGAGGTGTATGAAATCTACCAATTCGCACTTGGCCAGCGCGGTGGACTATAACTTATAACTTTCTTATTCTGAGAGTAGACCCGTGCCCAGCAGCAGCAGAGAAATAATGGGTTAACGACAATTGAAAATACTTCAAATATGAAGTTTAAGTCTATTTTTACTATTATGTTATAGATAAATAAATTATTACAGGATAAATTTAGAGGACTTAATAGAGAGAACAAAGGACGAAGCGATAAAAACGGGTGAGGATGAAGAGAAGGTTTTCATGAGGTTATTCGTTCAATGTTTACAGCATTATGATAAAGTAAACCAGTAAGTATTAAGTACTTAGATACTTGTAAACAAGGTACTCGTACTCATAAATTATTTATTACTGATGATATAATGTAATGTTGATCAGAATCGCGAAACTACTGCAAGATATCTTTGGGATCCCAATACTTATACAGTTCGGAATCGGCGGGTGGATTCTTTGCATGGCAGCTTACAAACTCGTTAGCGTGAGCGTCAATACCATTTTTTTTAAAATTTATGTTGTCAAGTTCTCAGTCATGTATACAGGATCTAAATGAACTATCGTTCGCAGCTTAACGTGCTCAGCATAGAATTCACATCGATGACATTATTTATCCTGTGTATCCTCACCGAATTGTTCCTGTACTGCTATTATGGCAACGAACTAACGGTCGAGGTATGTATGTAGGCAGCCGCCGTCCGGTATATAGATCAGTCGGCGGGTGATGCATACGCAGTGTGTGTGTGCACAGAGCGAGCGGATCGCGGAGGCGGCGTACGCGGCGCGCTGGACGGAGGCGGGCGCGCGCGCGCGGCGCTCGCTGCTGCTGCTGATGGTGCGCGCGCGCCGCCCGCTGCGCCCCGCCGCCGGCCTCGTCGTGGCTCTCTCGATCGACACTTTTCTCAAGGTGAGCCCCGCTACCGCACGCTCTCATCGACGTTTCTTTCAGATCATTGTTTATAATAATTATGATCTTTTGTTTCAGATTATTAAGTCCTCCTACACTTTTTACGCAGTTCTTCGTCAAACTAAGTAAAAGAATAATATAAGAGTAAGATTTGAGTGTATATTAAAATAAAATGAATATTTTATGTGATTGATAATTTACCTAATACTACAAAATATTATTTTTAATACGCCATTTTGTTTCTGCCAAGAGACCTCTTGGTGGTCTCGGTTCAGAGTTTGTAAATGTATTAGTATTTTTTTTAGACAGGAATATGATATCATCGGAAAAGCGACATACAGGAACGGGTTCAAGAGGCTAGTGCGGGAACATTATTTACAAATGTAATGAGTCTACCGACATTCTAATGTATTTATTTTTATATATTATATATTACTAGAATTATTGTATTATATATTTTATATATCTGTATGTATTAATATCATTTTTTATATATTTTAAAATGTTTAATTATATCAGCAAATAAAACTTTCTGCTAATTAGATTTATATGCCTACCACAAATTATTGCCATCGCCCAGGGATGACGGGCAAAAAATGCCATTAGTTATTGAGACCCTTGTAACCGTTGGCTTAAAGGTGTTTCAAAAGAATAAATAAATAAATATGAAGGGGACGTATAACTTTCGTGGTTACACGACGACGTCATTAAATATACAGTCAGCTTCGTGGAAATCATATAGATCTTCCTCAGTTATAGATATAAGATGTTCAACCATTCAGAGGATGAGAGTGAAATTCGTCTTTATTTGTAACCTAAACTATCAATTAGACATTTTTATATCAAATCAAAACAAATTAAATAAATCATAAAATATACTATTCATTTGAGAAATAATTTTGAATTTTAAGTGACAAAAGTAAAGCTCTAAGAATAATTAATTTAAGGTGGGTATAACATGTACAATCACATAGCTCCTACTTTTAGACCTAATTTCCATATTATTTTATTTCTTGTTTTAGGTTTTTCGAATAATTTTCAACTTTGGCCAAAAGCATATTAGGGAAATCAATATACAAAGTCGAACAAGGCATCTCCACGTAGTCAGGTCACGCATAAAAGCCCTGCACTGTATGGACCCCGTAGCCCTATTCTGATCCCGGAACTACAGGGCGTGGGCTAGAATACTTACACCCAATAAATACACATAAAATGAAATTAAATGATTCTTAAATTACAGTTACTTGTTTTACATTTGCGGTATTTTACCTTCTTGGATTTATACATATTATACTCTTGTTTCTACCGTACGTTGCCGACACTCTTTTTTTCGTAAGAACTTCATATCTATCAACTTTTACGAGACTTCGTTAAGCAAATTGAATTTCCTTTTCTTCGCACGACTTCCTTGACCTTCTAATTAATGCACTTACTTATTTAAGTACTCACTCTTGATTACTTCCTAGGCCCTAAACACGCACCGTTGAAATGTACTCCGGCACCTCGCAAATGATACGGCGGAACGGGGTTAATCAGTCACCGCCCACCTAGTTTATGTAGCTGGATACGTTTACAAGATTTTTCTCTTAATGTACAGGTATGAAACAAGCATATAGTTTAGTTAATGTTAAACGGCGCAGAAGCGTCGTTACCCGTGAATACCGTGAGTACCATGGTCCGGTTGAATAACAAATTAGAACATAACAGAGTTTAACACTGGTGTTATTAGGCAGGAACAGGTGTGACGTGGTTATTTATATTATTGTCACATCACAATTACTTATACATTAAACTCTTAGTTTACAACTATCTTTATTATTTTTCGCACTACCGACCACTGACAACCCGTGACAACTTATATCTTCCTCTTTTTAATGTTTTTATTATTGTATTACTTTAAATAAGTTATCAAATGAAAAATATCGTAAATGTATATTATATTAATATCGGTATTTTGAGAATGCTAACGACCGTACAGTGTAACTTAATGTATTATACTGTTATTCAAGGTAACTAAAATATATTTATGTGCAAAGAAAATGGCGAATGAATAGTTTAAACACATTTCGACCCTAAAAATGTTATAATGTTATAAATTGTATTCTATTTTTATTTATGTCAAATATATTTCCATTAAATCGTTTCTAAAACTATAATAGTATTTTAGTTTTTTGCGGGCTCTGTATTATTTATTTCTTAGCAATTGCATTTAATTCAGGTTATTTTGTACTGCTAGGGACTAAACCAAGCAGTTAGGTATAATATTTCGTTGTGAACTCTGTGAGTAAAATCTAATTCGGCGCGGAGGAACCGAGGGTGGGGGAGTGGTAGGGGAGAGGGAGTCTCGGCTATTTCAGTGAATTGAGTTTTGGGAAACAAAGAAGTCTCGCGAGGCGTTTATTTGCCGGCGATGGCCGCCTTTGATTGCTCTCGATGCCCTCCATTACACCCTATCTATTTCTTCAAAGTCCATTATTGGCCAAAATATCTGCGATTTCAACAAAACAATTGGAAATAAATTGAATCTCTGAGTAGAAGATACTTTGAGTGGAATAACTCAATGAGGCGATGAGGTAGTTCTGTTTATGTTTGTAGGAGTCAACATTATATGATTGGCTATTTAAATTTCGAATGCAACAATAATGTTCATAATTTGCTTAAAATTGCGTTACCATTTTTTGGTTTGTGACGCACTTAAATGGAAACTCGAAAAAGTCGAAATACTCTAAGTAAGCGATCACACATTTTAGATTTAATATTTTGGATCTTGCAGTAAAATCAAACAAAAAATAATCATACAATGAAGTATTAAATTGCTAAGTTTTATTAAATGTTAAGTCATTACAATGAAATTTTATTTTGCTTATATACATAGGCATAAGTTTATGAGAACGTCTGGATGGATGGTTGTATGTTGCTCTTTAACTGCAAAACCGCAGAACGAATTGTATCCCTATAAAATTTATCAATTTTGTAGATATAGCGTAGATTAACTTGTAAATCTGGAATGAAATAGTAAAAAGTTTTTTCCTTAAAGTATCTAATATGGGTAATAGATATGTAACAAACCTTGTCTAGTGATAAAAGACTGAAGATGTGAAATAAACAGAACATAACATCTTACCGCTTAAAGGTTTCCTTAAAAAATAACCGTGATGCACTCTCTGTGCGTATATGCATGCTGCATCACAGATGCATTTGTGTCAATTCTCAAGATCGAGCGGAATACGTAGTGAAATTAAAACAGCCTAAGTAGGTAGTTGGTCATTAAGGAATGAAGTGTTCGTAGGTTGCGCTGACTATGGCCAAGCGCGACCGACCCCGTTCGCTGCGCTATTGCTTTAAATGAAGGCAAACCCTGCATTCCGTTCCCCGAACCCTTCACCCCGCTCTCAGCTGCGAGCGACCACTTGGTTGCAACTCGTGTTGACTCACAAAAGGCCATGGAATTATGAATGGCCCTTCTCAGAATTCTAGGCTCTTCAAGAATCCTTATTTAAACCTGGCTACATTTCTAAAAAAGTTATGCGCCTGGAGTCTTCTAGTTCCATTTCACGAACAGCTACGTATTAATGATTACAATCTAGGAATCTGGTTCTGGTAATCCGACGGATCCAGTAAAAACGTTCCACAATTCCATAGGTGCTACAAAAATATTGAACTAGGATTCAATATATTTTCACTGTACTTTCGAGAACAAAATATAGCTATGGTATCCGCGGGTCGTCACATACAATTAAAAGGAGGGCGATGGCAGCGGTCGCGAGCGGCAAGTCGGTTAGGAGCTCGAACCGCCCGGCCAGCAACCCTGGGATGAATAGTGGTATGTGTGGTGCAGAGCTGAACGGGGTAATTCGGTCAAAGGGCTTTGGTTATGTTCTTTTGGAGATCCCGGAGTTGTCTTCGTAACACTAAAGACGGCCACGGAAGGGGGTTTTAGGAGTTCGGAATTCTACATCCCGACATCAATCTCACTACGTATGGTATTGGTTAAGAACAATGACGACCAACTCGCGATTATGATGATCGGAATTATGATCGACTTCTCGTATAGTATGTTTGAATAAAGGACATGATCGGCTCCCACCACTAAATTTATTTGATGCCGCTGGTGGTATTTTCCCAGTAGCCGCTCATACTTTTGATTTTTTCTTGTATTTTGTTATCACTTAGTCGTAAAAGATTGAAATCACTTTTTTTATATTTTTCACAGTTTTAACAATAAACGGCAGACAACTTTTATCAGCACAAATCGCGCCAAGACGACAATCATGCCCAAGACAACAGGTGCATTTAATATATGTTTTGATAGAATCTAAAACAAAACCGAATAATTCAAGTAAGAAAAGTACATTCTAAGTAATTATCTGAAGAACTATGCATGAAATAAAATATTTATTGCGATAAAAACCACTTAGTTGAAGCGAGAGTCATACTGATACTAGCACAAATAAACTAAAAGTGAGTCATAATTATATATTGTTAAAAAATAAACTGTTACACACTATTTTAGGACCTATTTTAGTCCCTGATGCAAAAAGAGGGTTGTTATAATGTTTACTGCTATGTCCGTCTGTTCGTGTGTCTATCTGTGGAAATGTAGCTCCTTAACGCCAGTAAACGGGTAAACGGATTTGGTTGCAGTTTTTATGGTAAAAATTTCGTTTCTGGGTGCTGGTTCTTTGTTTTATCAAAGATGGAGCGGTCGCTGCCTTGAGCGTTATCGCGAGGCGCAATCGCAGGTTTATAGAAGTGTTTCCTTTTATGAGACTTTTTTATTTCAGATCAAAGTTTTGTGTAAAGTTAGTGGGCGCCGCTTATAGCCACGTTCCGTCAAAGCATCTGACTGTTGTAGCAGTCGGTTGAAAGCGGATTTGTTGTTTAAATATTTTCTTTAAAAATAAAGTTGATTGTAATATTTACATCTTATAAAAACATTTACTTCAAAGTAATAAATATGTTTTTCCTGGTCATAAATATATTCTCGAGTTAAATTAAATTCATTAAATCTTGACATTGAGTTTATATACTGCATAGCTGACTATATAGATTTTAAGTGGGACAGGTAAATAATAATCTGCCATCGAACAACAAATAGAGCTAATGAAGCACGTAGGTGAAGTAGCGGAGGTCGCCGCACGTGTGTCGTAGGAGCGCGGCGTGTAATCAGCGCGGCCGCCCGCCGCCAGCAGCCGCGACCCGCCGCGCTAATGAGCACCGCGCACGTTGCGAACCCACACAATCAACATTTGTTTACACCGCACCAGCTTGTATTCTAGTTTAAAGTGAATGTTTAAGAAAATAAAACCGGCTAAGTGCGAGTCGGACTCGCGCACGAAGGGTTTCGTACCACTATCGATAAAAAAACGTCAAAAAATAACGTTTGCTGTATGGGAACACCCATTAAATGTTCATTTTATTTCTTGTCATAGCAGCAATAGAAATATACGATTTGTGACAATTTCAACGGACTAGCTATCATGGTTCAAGAGATACAGCCTGGTGAAAGACACACGGAAAGCGGAGTATCAGTAATAGGGAGCAGTTTTTACCCTTTTGTAGTCAAAACAAATTACAGTATCGTAGGTACCTAACACGAGATATGCTGTTATAAATATAGCACAAATTCAACGAGGTAAATATAAGTCTTTTCTTCATTTTACTTATACGATTTTCAAGTTTAACATGGATAAGGTGTATACATGGTAGAGCATATACGCAGCGTTACTACATTAGTCAGTATCAATATTGTTATTTCACGAATGTCGAAAAGCAATCAAAATTTTATCCAGTGGTTTCTTGAAAGTCCTACAATTGTAGAACTTGCAAAGACAGCCTACGTTGCTCCGCAGAAAGGATCTTAGTTCGAACCAATCGGCGATCCCTGTGTCATTGCGGATTCAGACCGCGTTCGGCACAGACTCAAGTGGCTTAAATTGGTATTGTAGCGCCAGAGATCAGAGATGGACCCATCTATGGACTTAGGTTACCTTATAAAGCACAGGGAGATGCCATCAGTTAAGTTCTGATATCTTTTTTAAGATTTTAAACGCTTTAATTTAATTTAAATAAAGATATATTTTATTCTGTTGCTATCATTGCTTGAGAAAAAAATTAACATATGTAATTCCTTTCATTGTGGAAAATATACAATTTAATTTAAATTTATATTTTTTTATTATTCCCGTGAATTTAATTTTAATTTATCTCCTGTTTTTTTACGTATCGTGGGTAAAAACTTCGAGCACAGTTAGTTTTAAATAAGATGTTGCGACAGTTGACTATTTAATTAATTTTATTACATTTAGATGAAAAGAACTAGCTTATCCATCGGGTCAGGTGTTCCCGGGCTGCTCACCCCTGGCGAATATATTTTACGAGGCGGGTAACACGAGCGCCAGCACATGCGGCGAAGTCTCGCGGAGTTCTGTTCGGGGAATCCGATACCCGCGGCTCACGAGGCTTACAGGCTTCCAAAAGAAAGACTATCGGATTTAAAGTAATGTTGTTACGCCTTTCCATTTCGGATCTAATCCTATGTTATGGTGACAGTATGTGTAAAAAGCATTTTCTAGTTGATTATTTTTTCAGAGATGCTCTTATTGTACCGTATTTTTTAACATTTAGGAGTTTTTACTTTGACATGTTGATTATTTATTATTTGTATTAGTTCAAGTATTTCGGGATATTTGAATCTATTTACTGGGTTTTATTTGATAACCATATTGTTATAATAAAAAAAAATATCCGATCAGAGGCGCAAATTTTAAAATTTATATAGCCCATATCACTTTGCGTATTCTTATGACATATCATCGAAATCGATTCAGATTTCCAATGATGTGTCAATGGTATGTTAGGCCTTACATTGCGTAGAACATGATTACTAAACCTACCTACCTACCTACACGCAGTGTGAAGTCGAGCTGCTATGACGACTCATCCACGTGTGGCGATTAGAGCATAACAATTTTCAATATCTTAAGTCTAATCAGGGACTTTTATTATATATATTATATATTTAGTGACGTTATTAAAATAAAACCTACGTGTACTAAATGACATTTAATTTAAAAAACACATGTGTGGGTTAAAAATATTATGAACAGAATATTTTCCGGAATCTATAAATGCATGTGGCCGAAGAAATTGTTTTGTTGCTAGCCTTACTATGTTCAAACCGCATTGAAATGTTTTGTTCTGTAATTATATTTTTTTTTAGTTCATTTGTAAACTACATCATATGTTTAAAGTTTTTCAGTGCAGTAAAATATAAACTATCAGATATGTGTCATACATGTATATGAATGTTGGTTGGAGTGAAGAATGTAAATTTCGGGTGGTAAATCTTACTATAACTTTGTGTATGAATTGATCCCTTCATGGAAATCTACTTCCTTTCGGCAGTTTATAGTCACTTCAGCTCAACAACATTAAAACTCTTGCAAACTCTTTCAAACATCATTTCGAATCCGATCGCTTCTTGGTCCCTCGCACGGTTTGATTGATGCTAAGGCCTCATGTTGCCAAGAGGACTTAATTTTATAAAATACTTCAAACCTTTATTAAGAGTATGAGTAGAGGTAAATCCTTCAGTCATGATAATCATAACATTGAGTATAATAAATATGCTGGGCCGCATCTGTCAAGAGCCCTCGGCCCGTTGTTTATTTACTGCACATATTACACTAGGCACTCATATGTGCCGGAAGATCTTATGAGGACAATAGTCGTGTCTATAGTGACGAACAGGACGGCTAGCATATTCCTCCGAATTTTCTTGGCTACGGCTGTGGCCTAAGATACTGGATAGATTGGTTGACTCACAGCTAGTTAAATATATTAAGTTAAGCGACAGGGCGGCCTAACGCCTCTCAGATTCGTTAAGCTAGGCATATATCGGCTTACTTTGAATCGGGCTTACTGGCATGCGTGTAAGCTTTAGCGTGGGAAGAGACACCATTAACAACATCAGTTACGCTGACGACGTTTTTTTACTGAGGCTGAATGCTGCATTCGTGCAGGAGATGCTGGGGGTCCGTGAGGAGTTCGTAAGCGGCCATGGGCTTTTATCTAATGTCCAAAAATGCAAAATTGTGGTCTTTCAAGCCGTCGATGGCAGAAATGATCCATATGAACTTATTCTTATCATCACCTTTTAAAGGTGGTAGAACCAGTGTAGTTCGACCGGGGATGTACCACCGCCACACCTATTTCTAGCGTGAAGCAGTTCTAAAGGTGGTAGAACCAGTGTAGTTCGACCGGGGAAGTACCACCGCCACACCTATTTCTAGCGTGAAGCAGTTCTTGCGTTTCGATAGAAGGGTGTGGTTGCCGGCACACTTTCACATGAGGCGACCATCATAGTCCTCGGGAGTAGCGACGTATCTGTGATTGACTTCAGATGGAACCCATGTTCTGTATGAAGTTGATTACAGATGTCCATGGGCGGCAGTGACCACTTACCATCAGGTGGACTGCATGCTCGTTTGCTACTTCAGTCAAATAAAAAAAAAAAAAACCTTAAATGGAATTACTATATGCAGGGTAAATCAGTTTAAATACAGTGGTAATTTTCTCACTGATGACCTGAAGGACCACATTAGTGATGTTACGAATATTCGCATGTTTTTAGATAATCGCATTCGTATTCGCAAGAATTGTGTGAATGTTTTGCGACTAATGTATTGAATTGTAGCGCTTGGCAAAAAAAAAATCCTAAAAAAATCTCGCCAAAATGTATATCCTCCGTCACCCTACACCGATAACTAAAAAAAAACAACATTAGATTTCGCATTCGCGAATGTCAAAAAAAACATTCGATACTTCACTAGACCACATGGATATTGAGAGGGAGCGCAGTGCCGTTCGTGGAGTCATCGTTTTCTTGATGTTCTAACCAAAAATAAAGCTTTTAAAGTTTAGTGTCATCAAAAAGTCGATGGGGTCCCTGCGTAACCTTATTGTTGTGTTGTTGATTGTTTTGACTAACACTAGATTTTAAATCCCAATGATACACAAGGATAATTGTAACCTGATGAAAATAAATCAAATGAAAAAAAGTCTTAAAATAAATTTGTGGTATCTACTTTTCCTGTAAAGTAAAATTTACATGTCACATGGTGACCTGTAAATTTTACTTTGTACGAGTAGGTATATCGTTACGTCACTTAACTTATCAATTACTGCGGACCAGAATAAAACCCGCCCTTCAACCCTTGTCGGTGTCCGCTCTTTGGGCTAAAATGCTTTTATGACCTTAAAATTGTAAAAACCTTTCCGTTTCAATTATCCGGGAAATCGGTAAAAATATACACAGCACCAACACCGGCATACTCACACAAATCACCCGCTGTCACACCTGGATCGTTAAATAATCTAATTTGGAAGAACGCGCGGGCTTGGGTTCACTCGGTGTGTAGCACCCTACAGCCTGCGCTCCGAATTTAAATTTATATTTTCTATTTTTGCAATTCAATACAATGGATTTTAGAGTTACGTACGTAAAGGGTAAACGAGACCCTTTCACTAGGACTCCGCTGTCCGTCCGTCTATCACCAGGTTGTGTCTCATGAATCGTGATAGCCATTTGAAATTTTCACAAATGATGTGTTTCTGATGCTGCTATAACCAATAATAAATGCTGAAAGAAATGAACATTTAAGGGGGATTTCAGTCCAACAAGCGTGATTTCTTTGTCGTTTTTTAAGAAACCTGCTACACGAAAGGTTTCCTAGATACTATAATATATCTAAGGGATCTTTTGTGCGTAAGTCATTCTCGCACTTGGCCAGTTTATTAGATTTCCAAGTCAATATTCACCAAAAATCGAGAAATGACTTCCGTGTTAGGTTTTTTTTTTGTATATAGGTTTTTGTAGGTTGTAATTATATATAGAATACACTGAATTGTATAAAAAGTTACTTTTTCGGCGATGTAGTCAGAATAAGTGGGATTTATTTCAGAATAGTTTTTTACTAATTGTTAATGAGTACAGGATTGGAGCTGTGAATTCGTGATGCGAGAGAGCTACAGCCACGAACATTACCGTGTTCGCTCGCATCGTCGTAGCGCGTAGCGTCGGTCGTTATGTTGCATCTCGTCATGTAGAACGCATAGCTTAATTATAAGCTATACTCAAGCTAAGCAGATCTTTGATTATTGATTTGACTTACACGAATAGATTAGCTCCCCTGCGTGCATCTGGTAACGTAACCACTTTTTAACCTTTTTTAACTTTAAGTTCTTAATTCTTCTGTATTTTTTGCAGTGTTTGCGTTAATACGCAATAATTATTTTTAAATATGGCTGGCCTAATCAAAAAAAATGTTTCGTACATATCGTGGTTTGTATAAAATTGAAAGATGTCAAACCAAAGAATTATGTATGCATAGATGTATTGCAGAGCAGCAAATCTTGAACCTGTTTTCTGTTATCGTACCGTACCAAAAATTATATGTAACCTAGATTTTTATATAATGAACAATTTTTAAACACGTTAAACTTCATTTTCGTTAACTCATTGATTCTCGTTTTTAAATCGTTTCTTCACGGTACGGACGGATGACTAGTGTCCGGATCCAGGTCAAGCAGGGTATACCCATAGAGAAATATATATGCCTCTACATTATTCGTCGAGAGAAATAAGTTAATCTACTTGACGATTTCATTACTGCGAAAACGACAGCGCGCCGACCTGGAGACCGCGGCGCTTCGACAGATGGTATTGATTGCATGTAATTTTAATTAGTGACATCTTGTGAAATTATAAATTTCAATGATATATAACACAATTTTAATCTACTTGAAATGCATAAAACACTACACATATTTATGTGCATCAAAATGATGAGGCGGAACGCCTCGGTAAGTAATAGGGTAACAAGGTATCTGTGGTCAACCGAAAGTATGACTATTTTTATTTTTCAAGGTGATAAACGAATAGGTTTGACTGAGGAAATACCACTGCCACACCTGTTTCTAACGTGAAGCAGATCTTGCGTTTCGGAGGAAGGGTGTGGTTGCCGGTTCACTTTTATATAAGACACTAATCTTAGTACTCGAGAGAAGACACGTATCTATGATAACCTTCATAGATACGTGTCTTCTGATAGATCTTGCTGCTCACAGATACAACAACGGGTTCTGTTCATATTACGTTAGACAGACATATAGATGGTTATTATAATAATATGAACAGAAACATTTGCCAGTCACTGTAGTAAACTGTCATATCGCGTTTAAAGCCTATACTTTTAGCAAACTTATGTTTTTATTTCTTCTTATACTTAAAGTACTAGCTCAGTAGCTAGCACGCAACAGCCGCATGCTGCAGCCGCAGGCCGCAGCCGCATGCCGCAATCGCACGCCGCCGCCGCATGCATCTGCCACACTCTACAGCCGCACGCCACATTCGCCGTACTTGACAAATGGCCATTCTTTGCACAATTTACGACTACCTCATTCCGAATGCGCAATGTAATTAATTTGGGCATTATGATCTCCATTCCACCGTATCTGGGAATCCTTACTTGTGGCTCTGCTGTGTAATTTAAATGGTAATTCACCTATAAATTTCCACCGTACGTATCTACCTAATTCTATAAGAATTTAATTGCAATTATTAGCTTTAACGCTCAGTTAAATTATGCATACAACGTGATTTATTGTAAGATTTATTATTATTGATTAAAGATTTCTTATAACAAAAAATGGAAATAACAATAGAAAGAAGAGCTTTTATTATTGTGGCTTTCAGCCCTTGTTCGGAGCACTAGGAGTGGAAACTATAAGTGAATTTTTACTTTAAAATCACTGCTTTAATTTGGATGCCAATAAGAGCACGCTATGAATATTGTATTCTTTTGTGATTGTGGTAATCTGAAGAGGATTAGCTTTGCAAAAAATGCTTCCGCCGAGAAAAGCTTGTTTTGCGAGGTCCGAGTATCTGTTTAAAATTTCGTTGTCGGTTGTTTCTATACACAGATATGTTTAAAAATTATATATCAAGTAAATTCGGATTATTATTACTGCTGATAAAGTTAAAATCGACATGTATAAGCTTCGTTTAGTTCGATAGTGTTAAATTTTTTGTATTCTTGTTGTTGGTGTAAAGTGATAGTGATAAATAAAGCTACAGTAGAAAACATCACATGTTTATTAAATGGATTGGTTCAGTCAGAGAACAACACGAGGGTTTACAAAGTTACAACACAGTTCTATGTACATTCGATCCATAAAGTTTTTAGCTCACTCCTCGAGCCCGGCTCAGAGGACGTCGCGGCAGTCGCGGCGCGCCGGCAGCGCCCCCGGCGAGAAGTATCTGCAACAGACACACAGTTGACGCGGCGCGGAGCGGCGGGCGCCCGGGGGCGGCGGCGGCTACAGGCGGTCACCAGCGAGCATGCGGAGAGCATTAGGCGTGACATGATAATGTGCGGCCCATGGACATTTCCTGCGATTCGATTAACAGAGCGCGAAATGTCCGTATGACCCTGTTTTATTACTATCATTATCTGTAACATGTCCCCCAGGCATGCGTGTCATGCAGTGTCGGCCGTTCTAACTGGATAGCTAGACACTCGTTCTAAAGCGAAGAAGCCATGCTCGGGAGTCAGGACTCATTGGAACAATCTCTAGGTCGTCTCTAGGGTACTATCAAAACTGTGAAACCTCACTTTGTTCTATCTCGCTCCTAGAATCGGTGGCTTTATTGGAAAGAGAAAAAAAGTTTTTTATTCGATTTCAGCACATGGAATTTAGCGATTCAGATCGCTAACACGCAATAATGTATTGTTAACATAATATCGTATAATATAATTCTGACTCTACTTAGTATCCAGAAAAATAAAAAAATGTCATTGCTGCTCGTCTAATAACAAACAGCGGTTTCCGCTTACCGTGTAATCTAGATTAACCATGTAATTCGATTAGATATATATTTATTATCTTATATATTGCAAATTCATAAAATTAGTTAAATTGAATAATATTGTTGTTATAAATAATTTTATTTATAGTAATTGGAAAAAATTTACATTTTTCCATAGGAATGGAAATATCAATAAATCAAATGTACAATCAATTTGGGTAACATTGAACAGCGGTGTAACTTTGAACAAAGTTGTGAAAAAAATATATTAATTTATTACATGGAAACTTCTTGTTGTTTCAATATCGTACCTGCGTAAAATGGTTTGCCAAAATCTTGTAATAGCAATGAAAGTAAAAAAAGGTACCTGTTAATGTCATAATTTTAAAAAATACCGCCTTTTCCGTAGTGAAGTTGTTGCAAGTGTTTGATGCTTCATTTTGAAATAGCAATTATAATATAAAACTTACCGTAAACAGGTGTGTTTTGGTGTTTATCTTTAAAATGTATATTGTATATTATTATTTTGAAACTGTAATATCCGTATCCCATGTTGAATATTGCGTAAAACTGTTAAACTTTTGACGACGTCGAAATTGGATGTTATATGGGTAACTTTGAACGGTTCAAAGTTACCTGTATCATAAAAAAATATTTTTTTTCGGAGGCTCAGGGTCGCTCAGCGTGCTATGGAGAGGGTTATGCTCGGAATTTCGCTACGAGACATGATTCGCAACGATGAAATCCGTAGACGAACGAAGCTTACCGACATAGCTCTCAAAATTAGCAGGCTGAAGTGGCAATGGGCCGCCACATCGCTCGTAGGACCGATAACCGATGGGGAAGAAAGGTCCTCGAGTGGCGACCATGTTTAGGCAAAAGGAGTACCGGTCGCCCCCCTACCAGATGGACCGGTGACCTGAAGAAGACAGCGGGAAACCGTTGGATTCAGAGGACACAGGACCGGTTGGAGTGGCGCCATTTAGGGGAGGCCTATGTTATGTCCATGTTCCGTCCATCCTTTTTTTTTTTTTGTTTTCGAGGGGGAAACCTTCCAAAGGTACCCGATGTTCCGTCCATCCTATGGATGGATGGAATAAATAATCAAAAAAAAACTAGTATCTTATTTTACCACCAAATTGATCGACCTTGATTCATATGGCAAGACCAAGTTGTCTATTGTATTTATATATCAAAATAAATGTATTTTTTATAGATTTGGTTTTAATTAACAAAAATATGTTAATAAATTTTACTCAGACCTTAAAATATTCGATTAATGACGGATTTTATATCCTCAAAAAATTATATTCAAAGTTACCCAAATCTAAGGATAACTTTGAATTTGAGTTTTAGGGGTAATTGTGGATAGTTTAATTGTTTTCTCCGTAAATTTATTATGTTAGATTAATAAACCAGCTAAAAAGGACACTATTCATTTAATAAAAACAAGGTACAATAAATATAAAACAGATTATAATATCACAAATATTGTAAAAAATGTTCAATGTTACCCAAATCGAGGTTATAGCTTTTAAAACTATAATTGTTGGGGTTTTAAGTCGGTAGGTCACGTACCTGACAGTGGGCGTATGTAAGTCACGACGCCGCGCGCGCCTGTGCCGCGAGTCGTGTCGTATGTCATGTCGTGAGTCGTGTCTCGGGTCCGGTCGAGCGTCGTGCCGTCGCGCTCCCGCATACGACGCGTCCTCCGTGCTTGACTCCGCCGACACTACGGAGGCAGCAGTCGCCGACACAGGAAGTGTATCTGATGCAATGAGCCTCCATTATTACCTACTTATTTACATTAATTTGTGTATAATTTGTTTCTCTCATTTTTTTATTTTATATGCCGTAGGTATTTGCGGGTCAAAGGAAAGTTACTTTATTTAGTAGTTCATCGGTTCACCTAATTGATAAATACGTCAGAATGAAGTTAAGTTACAAGTGAGTTGTGCTTTAAAAGCAATGACCTATTTGCCAGTAGCAAAGCCAAGTACCTATTAATATTTGGTGTCCCGCGACGGGCGGCGGCGTACCTGAGAGTCGCGCGGCGGGCAGGCGGTACAGCTCGGCGGCGCACGCGGCGCACGGCGAGCCGCTCGACTCCGAGTCGCTGTCGCGGCATCGCCCGTATTCTGTGTTGAATGTTTATACTTCTACTTATTATACGTGTCTTAAAAACAATCGACACATTACTAATTTTTAAATAACCGTGTTCCTCAGCCTGGAGTTGTCACCAGCCTGAAAGCAATGTGTTTTAGTTCCGGCTACATTTTTACATATTCCGACTGACACTACGTATACTATAGAAAATTTTAATGTTAAGTGAATATTATTCCCAAATATAACGAAACCTTATTCACTAAAATTAATTAATCTTTAAATGAATCAATGTGCTTATTTTACTTGCATTTCAATTTTACACGGCAACGTTTAGGGATCGCTACGGTTATAAAAAAATTTTGACAAAAAAATATCCACCGACTTCCATGCCACAAAAAAGTAAAAACTAATTTAAATATATTTTAGTTTAAAACATACTCAGTACTTAGGACATAGTCCTGAAGTCGGTGCTCGACATATTTCGCTGGACGACAGTAACTACGTCCTATATGAGCAAAAGTGAACTAAAAATAAATAGGACCCCATGACACTCACTATCTTTCAAATAAAAAAAAAATCATCCAAATCGGTTCACCCAGTCCGGAGAAATCAAGTAACAAATATAAAAAAATAAAAAAAAATAAAAAATAAAAATACAGACGAATTGATAACCTCCTCCTTTTTGGAAGTCGGTTAAAAAGATGAAAGCGGATTGATGAAAATTTATGAAGCAGCTGTGACTGAAAGAATAAATATAACATTTAACAAAACAGATCATATCAACTTTCAAACAAAGACTTCAAAAAAAATTTTAAACAAAAAATACAACCGACTTCCATGCCACATAAAAGTAAAAAATAATTTAAATACAAGTTGGTTTAGAGCAAACACAGTTCTTAGTACATAGTCCCGAAGTCAGCGCTTACCATATTTTGCTGGATCATGACGAAACTACATGTATCTTATATGAGCGCCGACTTCTGGACTATGTACTAAGAACTGTGTTTGCTCTAAACCAACTTGTATTTAAATTATTTTTTACTTTTATGTGGCATGGAAGTCGGTTGTATTTTTTGTTTAAAATTTTTTTTTTCACGCTTTTCAGTCACGATAAAATCAGTTATGGCTGTTGCTAGTCGTCCGCTAACCGGATGAATAAAATTAATTATTCGTCCGATTTTCGGATGAATAAAATTATGTGCTGACGTCATCATATAAAAATAGACTTCTTTGACACAACCGGTCGGGGGCGCTACCGCGCCCCCTCCCTTAGATTCTGAATTGGAAAAATCTGTTCGAACCTAACCTAACCGAATAAAACAACTTTTTCTGAGTAAACATTTATTTAAAGAATAGACCTATAATTATCAATATTTAAAGTAGAAAAAGTAATATAAACCTTATAACTAAGAGTATAATTCAACTGATACTGATAAAAATAACCCATCCAATTTAAAAAGGTTGGTAGTACTCTTGCATCTTTCAGGTAATTGTATTCAAAGTGGAATTTTTGATCATAATTATATCCTCTCCGAAACTCATTGTTGGTATTGTGAACAACAACATTATGTATACGTAAGCACAATATGGCCGATGCCTACGGTTTAAACTTGAAGGACCCCAGCATTATCAGGGTTGAGGAGTTGAAGGTCAAAATTATCATGTCATATCTTTGCTTAGTAATCTCATTACATATACGTAAGCACCATATGGCCGATGCTTATAGTTTAAACTTGCAGTACCCTGCATCATCAGGGTTGAGGAGTTGAAGGTCAATTTTCTTATCATACGTCTTTGCTTTGTAAATATATTACATATCCATAAGTATCAAATGGCCAACGCCTATGGTTTAAGCCTGAAGTACCCCTGCATCATCAGGGCCGAAGAGTTGAAGGTCAAAATTATCATGTCATATCTTTTCTATGTAATCTCATCGCATGCACGTAAGCAACAGATCCCCAACTTCTATGGCTTGGGCTTACAGTACCCTGCATCATCAGGGTTGAGGAGTTGAAGGTCAACTTTTTTATCATACGTCTTCGCTTTGTAAATATATTACATACCCATAAGCATCAAATGGCCAACGCCTATAGTTTAAGCCTGAAGTACTCCTGCATCATCAGAGTTGAGGAGTTGAAGGTCAAATTTTTCATCTTATATCTTTGCTTAGTAATCTTATCAGATATACGTAGCGATCATGTAGCTAACGCCTATAGTTTAAGCTAGAAGCACCCCAGCATCATCAGGATTGAGGAGTTGAAGGTCCAATTTTCCACCGTATACAACCATTTTTCTAATGTTTTACCTTACATTTTTTAAAATATCATTTTGAATGCGTAAGATTGAAATAGCTAAGTTTTATGGCTTAGGCATTCAATACCCCTGCATCATCAGGATTGAGGAGTTGAAGGTCCAATTTTTCGTCGTATACCTTTGCTTAGCAATGTTATTACAAATCCGTGAGCAACAAATGTCTAACGTTTATGGTTTAAGCCTGCAGTACCCCTGCATCATCAGGGTTGAGGAGTTGAAGGTCAAATTTGTCATCGTACATCTTTGCCTTGCTATCTTATTATATATCCGTAAGCACTAAATGGCCATCACCTACGGCTTGGGCTTACAGCACCCTGCATCATCAGGGTTGAGGAGTTGAAGGTCATTTTTTTATAATATGTCTTTGCTTAGTATTGTTATAACATACCCATAAGCACCAAATGGTCAACCCCAATGGTTTAGGCTTGAAGCACCCCTGCATCATCAGGATTGAGGAGTTGAAGGTCAAATTTTCATCACATGTCTCTGCTTAGTAGTCTTGTTACATATATGTAAGCACCAAATAGCTAATGTTATAGTTTAGGATAGCTGTAACCCTGCATCATCAGGATCGAAGAGTTGAAGGTCAAATTTTTCGTCAACCTATATAAGCATAGATATATAATACATATTCCAAGTTTCATAAGAATCGATTCAGCAGAAGCCGAGTTATCTCAAATTATCTAAAAAACTTGAGGAGTGGTGGTGGTTTCCACCCCATAACTCAAAGAGTTAAGCATCACAGCATACCCATGTCCAAGAGAAAAAGTTGCGTGACGAAATTTCCTATCAAATGAAAGAAAGAAAATGGAAATCGGTTTATAAACACCCAAGTTATTCAAGATTTTAAGAAACCGACATTTTCCAATTTTCCGGGAAAACCGCCGGAAGGTTTTCATTTTCCTCAATATGGGACTGCCTGTGAAACTAGCCGCATACACTGTCGTATGAATCGTGTCGGTAGGTCGACGATTTCTAGCCATTTCGCCCGAACATACATAAAAAAAAAAAAAAAAAAAAAAAAAAAAAAAAAAAATATACGTGACGAATAGATAACCTCTTTCCTTTGGGAAGTCGGTTAAAAATTTTATATAATAGATCTCCTGCAGGGTCGGTTCTGTACGATATTTAAGCATAGTCTTTGAGAACCTGTACTATAGTAGTTCTAAATTTTAAGATATAAGGATTTTAAGGATAATGAAGATATAAGGCATAACCCAGCTCCTGCCCCGGGAGGCTGGGTATCCATGAGGGTTACCCACTTTAAAAAAATGGCTCGTAGGTATGTTTACACCACAATTCAATTGTGTTTTTAAACTTTTTATATTGGAAACCATTGAACGTAGTTGGACGGGACGTTTTCATTAAAATAATTGTACCTATAGGTCGTCAAATAACATTAATTTGTACCTGGTAATGTGGTAATAATTTTTTAAATTAATTTACATACAATTGATAAATACATTTGATAAACAAAATTATATGTGACTAGTCGACCCGGTGAACTTCTTTCCGCCTAAAAGTCAAAAATCTAAAATTATCAGAGTTTCTCTTGTAAATTATACATGTATTATACATAATAACCTTCCACTTGAATCACTCTATCTATTAAAAAAACTGCATTAGAATCCGTAGCGTAGTTTTAAAGATCTAAGCATACATAGGGACAGACATCGAGAAGCGACTTTGTTTTATACTATGTGAAGATGCTGGCATTATTGAGGTTTTCAAATTTACTACAAAAAATGTTATATGGCATATTACAACTTAATGGAACCCGAAGTAGAGTTCATTTAAAAATGTTCTCTATAAGATATCATAAAATAGAAAGGTTATGGTAGCTTTAAATTTTAGCACAAGACGTTTTATTTCGTTAAATTATATAGTAGGGGTACAAGATGTTAATATTGCGTTTGGTATCAGAGAGCGGGTGGGGCGCGGGGGGAGGACAATAGCGGGCACTCAGAGGAAATTGCAAACTCGCTCACTGGAACCAGAGATAATGCTTTTGAAATGAACTACTATTATTTTATGGCGTTTTTCAATATCCTCCCGGCGCGCTCGCGGGACGACATGCGATTTAGATTTTTCTTAATGACATTTACATTTTTATTCAATGATTTACATGACCTACAATTTTTTCCTTTATTTATAGCATTATATAATGAAAGGAAAGTTAGATTGTTTAATAAATTAATCTATCCATAATTTTGAGTTTAGGATTATTATCACCCCAAACTAGTCGCTAAAACCGTAAGCAACGGGTCCTATCACAACAGGGTGTAGGCCGCCGGGCGGAGATCCTTACATCTCCTAGCTTAGCTTAGTAAACCAGAACAGCAGTGCTCATAGCATGACTTTATTACGATTCGTATATTTATAAACTCAGGCTAACACACGATAGGATTGTATTTCTACTACATATACGGATATTAAATTAATATAATTATATTAAGTTATTATAATTTTATTGTAATTGATGTATTATTAAGAAATCACTAGATGATAAATTTTTAGAGTATTCAAATTATGTTTACTGTCCTGGTTACCTCGCCACATTTATTTATAATTAGGATAGTATAAATATTTTCGCCATAATACTTTTTACTTTAAATTTAATATTACTTGCATTTATAATACGTACTAATGATAAAAAGATACATAATTAAAGATAGCTGTTTAATAGACTTCGTTTACGTATCTTTTTTGTAATTACATTATGATGTTTATAACAAAGCAAACAGGGTTCAACTTAATATCAATAACAATACTAAGTTGCGACATTGAGATTGGGAAAATAACATGTGTATTTTAATTATTTTTAGATAATAATTATGACGAAATGACTGACCATTAGCGTGTGCGATGAGGTGCGGGCGCGGCGGCGGCGCGGCCAGCTCCAGCGGCTCGCGCGCGAACGAGCGCAGGTGCAGCGCGCAGCCGCGCACCGCGCCCTCGCCCGCGCCCGCCGCCGCGCCCGCGCCCGCCGTCGCGCCCGACGACATGCTGAACGTCGCGTACGGGCTGATCTCGTGCAGCTCACCTGTACCGGATTCCTTCACTTTCAATAGCGTACTACATTAAAAAATTATACAAGATTTTCAGTCGAAGATGTATTTAGTATTTCAGTTAGATGTAAACTGTGATCGATAACATCGAATCGTTTACCGTCGGGTGGACTGAGAGTCTTCCCATTCGTGTGGGGTGGTTGCGGCACGAAGAGCGGCTGCGGGGCGCGCGCGCGTGCGGAGGCGCGGCTGGCGGCGCGGCGGCGCGCGGCCAGCAGCAGCAGCGCGGCGGCGCCCAGCGCCAGCGCCGCGCCGAGCGCCGCCGCCAGCGCGCCGCGCCACGCGCCGCCGCCCGCCGCCGCCGCGCCGTCGGACGCGCTCATCCGCGCCTCCACCGGCAAATCGATGGGCTCACCTATTCTTTCTGTAGTGAAAATTATCAGATTGCTTTGAGTCACTTGCATACCCCTTGGTAAAAAATATCGTTCGAATAGTATCTCAACATTACCTCCACTTTGCGTATGCGTAGCCGCTCTGTATAACGCGGGAGTATCGCCGGCCGGCGATCGAGCTAGTACCCGAAATTCATACCATGTTTCCGGTTGCAAATCATTCACCTAATAAGGAATTCCAACATAATGTTTTAGATGACTGAATTTATTTGAAAGTAAATTGAATAAGATGTACATGTTTATAGTTTAGTACATGTAAATGGTTACCTCGACAAATTCGCCATCGGTTATCAGGTCGGTCCACGTACCCGCGCTGGCGAGCCGGTACGCGACGCTCCAGGCGGCTACGGGGCAGCGCCCTCCCCACGCCAACAAGCTCAGTCGCAGCGCAGTGCTGTTCGACCAGATGCACTCCTTGCCCGGCGGCGCCTTCGCCTCTACGCACATACGATTTCTCTTATGCACCGACCGAATTTCAGTGCATGAATGTTCAGGGTAACCATGAAAGTAAATATTAGGCACTGGGTTTGTAATGCCACAAAAAAGTAAAAAATAATTTAAATACAGGCTTAGAGCATACACAGTAAGTATTTAGTACATAGTCCCAAAGTCGGCGCTCATATAGGTCACATGTAATTTGGTCGTGATCCAGCGAAATATGGTGAGTGAGTGAGAGCAGTGATAGCTTAATGCTTGAAACTTGCCCTCTCGATCAGGAGGTCCGAGGTTCAAACCCAGGCATGCACCACTGATATGCGTATTAGAAATTAATTATCACTGCTTTTCGGTACGGTACGGTGCTTACGGAAACAAAACATAGTGAGGAAATCTACAAACCCGAGTTCTTTAAAAAAGTTCTCGGAGGTGTGTGAAGTCCACCAATTCGCACTTGCCCAGCGCGGTGGGCTATGGCCTATAACTTTCTCATTTCGATCGAAGTCCCGTGCCCAGCAGTGGGACAATAATAGGTTGACGACGACAATAATATTAATGAGTTTACATGGTGCATACATGATCGGAAACATCAATTTAATCTCAACCGTACATGACAAATTGAACATAAACCCAAGCCAAAACTTAAAATATTTTTATAATTGATATTAACTGAGCGTACCTTTTATATTTTCTTTTAAGTTCCAACCTAACCTAACTCCTCCTAAATAAGAAGGCTGACAGGTGAAGTCGGTTCCACTTTTGATACAAAAGTTTTATTTTTCCACTTATATATGTACGTATGTTCCTTTGATCATAGCTAGTAAGCAAGTAATTTAATTTCATTAGTACCTACCTACACCAAATATCTTCAAACACAACTCAATTATACCCATCGGTTGAGTAGTTACATATTTTGTCTCCAGAAGTATATTTAAATGGGACCAACTTGTAAAAACGGCCGAATTGACAACCACCTCCTTTTTGAAGTCGGTTAACAAATACACATGGGTTTGTAATTACACAAATATAAAAACATGTCTATGACAGACTACATATATAAAGTCAAAGGTAATCCAAAAAAAAAACTCTAAAATAAAGTGTATGTTTTCATTAGGTGATGATACTGACTATCTCCCCTGGTACGTAAGTGCAGCGGGCGGGAGTGCGGCGAGGCGCCCACGACGTTGTGCGCGCGCAGCGCCACGCGGTACGGCGCGCCGCACGCCAGCCCGCGCAGCACGTGCGCCGACTCGCCCGCCGCCACGCGCGCCCAACGCGCCGCGCCTGCGCCCACTTCCCATCCACGCCACCACCACACCGTGTAACCTGCATCAATATTTCTCCTTCAAATTTGAAATATGGTCATTTTTACCAGAATCAAATACAGTTAAACTAAGACAAATGGCTCGTCAAAAAGTATTAAGGGGAAAAAAAACACATTTATTGACGGAAATAATTTAACTGATATTTTTACGTCTTTTGTAGGTTCACCTAACATGTTTAAATAAGGTGTGTTAATTATAAATACCGAGAATGGGCGCGCCACCGTCGTGTGGTGGGTCCCAGGCGAGGTGCAAGGCGGAGGCGGCGGCGCGCGCCAGGCGCGGCGCGGGCGCGGCGGGCGGCAACAGCGCGCGCACCGAGAACACGGCCGCGTCCGCGCCCAGTGCGTTACGTACCGAACACGAGTAGTTGCCCGCCCATTGCTGCTCCACCTCTAATCGAAAATGAGATACTCATTTTGAGCCAAAATACCAGATTGTTCGGGTAAGAAGGTTCAAACGTGTGAGCCTGCAGAGTTACTTAGAGTAGAAGCATCAAGGTACCGACTGTGTATGACGAGGTCGCCGGTGTCGGTGAGCGTGTGCGCGGCGGGCAGCGGCGCCCAGCGGCGCGCGAGCGGCGGCGCGCCGAGCGCGGCGCAGCGCAGCCGCAGCCGCGCGCCGAGCGCCACGCGCACCTCGCGAGCCACAGACGATATGCGGGCAGAAGCTGACGGTCGAATTATGGAACAGACAGAAACTTCTGTTTTTTTGCTGGTCGTAACACCTCTTCAGTCGAACCATGGTGGGTTACTACTGTGAAATAATACTATAAATAATTTATTTATGTAAAATAAATCGAAAAATATCTGAAATAAGTTGGAAAATTTTACCTAATTGCCCATAGTTTTTACATTCGCTTCAATTTTTTTGCATTATAGATTATTTATTATACCTTAACTAGGATGAAAAATCCTAAATAAGGTACTTACCCACGTATGCTGGCGCGGCGGTGACGGCTCGGCTGGGCGGGCCGGGCCCGGCGGCGGTGGCGGCGCGCACCCAGAACTCGTATACGACGCGCTCGCGCAGGCCGCGCACCTCGTGCCAAACTTCTTCGCCCGTCGCCTCACCGGCTACCTCGCCCGCCGTCTCGCTCACCTCCACCCGCTGCGACCACTCGCCGCTCACTCTTGAGTCACAAAATTGCTGTTAAATAAGGAATATACTACCCAAAAAAAATTAAAAAAATATTACGATAAATTCAGTAATAATAGAACCGGAGTGTATCGAATCGTACTTGCCGAGTTCCCTGGTATAGAGCGCATAGTGCGTGAGGCGGCCGCCGCGTTCGGCCGGCGCCAGCCACACCACGCGCACCGCGTCCGCCGCCGCCGGCAGCGCGCGCAGTGACTCCACCGCACCCGGCACTGTGGAGGCGACCCTTCGTTATGCGTGTTCCCTTTGTTTCAATATTACTCTTACTTCAACATAAGTATGGACCAAATAATTTGCATACCATCCTCGCTAGTGGCGCAGTAGGCGGGCGGAGAAGGCGGTCCCGCGCCACGCTCGTTGCGTGCACGCACCGAGACGGTGTAGTTGGTGGCCGCACGCAGGCCTTGCAACATGGCCTCCCCGCTCGCGCCCGTCACTGCCGCGGGTCCCGCCGCCGCGCGCGCCGTCAGCGTGCCCACTGCACCGCTCCATGCTAATAGATTGGTAATACAAGCAATGTACACGTATGTGTAAAACAAGCGCTAGGTTTGTTATTTCAATTTTGAAGTCAACACTTTTTAGGGGCGTTGAGCACTTTTTGAGTGAACAAAAATCATGAAACTCGCGTCATCGTCATGAGCTATAGGTATACTGTGTGTACATGTACAAGATGTCTCTCCGTGGGGTATTTTATTAACTTTTCACATCTATGGGCGTACGGGCGTTCCTAATGATTGCCTTTTTAAATGATATATTTACTTGTTTGTTTATTTATAGTTTTGAGTCCGACTTAGTTATTTGACCATCTTTTTCTTGGCAGCGCGACATGATATTAGGGTAAACCTTTAGTTCTAATTACAATGTAACTGAATAAATTCCGGTTCATTACAAATCTATGATTGCCGCGGCTGTAAAATAGTGGCTGATATATTTTACTAGTAATTTAATATTATATTTCTGATGAACGGGTTTGCCAACTAGAATAAAGTATATCATGAAAAAAATGAAGTTTCGATATGACCGCCAACAAAATTGCAGATTTCATATTTTTTCATTACCTTCTTAATAAGGGTATAAAATGTAAGGGCTTGACTAATGGAATAGTAGTATTTAGAATTCTAAAACTTAGTAAAAGCCGTGAATTCAACAATAAAGGGTCGCGATGACTGATATTATTGATCTAAAAGTTGTTGGTATGACATAATTATGTAAAAGTATAATTTATTTAGGACGAAGTATTATATAATGTCAGTGACTTACATGACGAAAAATGCAACGGCGCATAATGCAGATCATATCCGCGTAACAAGTGCACGTGTGAATGTGGTGGCGTCCAACGCACGCGCAACGAGCGCGCCGACTGAGCCTCGCACGACACCGCACGCGGCGCCTCCGACGGCACTGCTTAGCACGGACAACAGTGTCACTTTAGTGATATCGAATGTGAAATCCAAATTATGCAGTCCCTTTATAGACATCCCGTTCGTGGTCTGATGTATCATTTACCTCCATCGGCCGTTGTGGCGTACACCGTCGGCGAAGGCGGGCCGGCGCCGGCGCGGTTGAAGGCGCGCGCGGCGAGCGCGTAGCGCGCGAACTGTCGCAGGCCGCCCAGCGCCAGCTCCGCGCTGCTCCAGCCGCGCACCACCGCCCGCCCGCCGCGCTCCTCGCCGCCCTCGCCCTCTCCTTCCTCCTCGGAGGAACTTTCGAATCGGTCCAGTTCTCTCCACGATACTGCGTAACCAAGTAGCTCACCATTCCAGGTATCTTGTAACGGCGCCTGCAGAGTCAGAAAATTATTTAGTACTAATCCTCAATGCAAAAGTAATAAGCGAACGAGTAGATATGAATTAAATGTTACATTCTGTATTTTTATAATTCGATATTGCAAAGAACTATCGCGATATATAAAATATCCTACTTACGGACCATGTGACGTGTAGTTCTCCGGAGTTAATGGGTCTTACGCGTACGTTTTGAGGTGATCCTGTTGGAGCTGAAATGTAAAATAGCTATTGGAAATGCAATTTTATTGTAAGTAGAAGTTACTGGAAAACCGTATTAAATAATAACCTTCTTCTAACGTAGTGAACAACAAAGCATCAGAATGCGGTGACTGGCCGACATGGTTGGTAGCGTACAGTCGCAGCGAGTAGGCGGTGGCCGGGCGGAGGTCGCGGAGAACAGCATTCATAGTGCTGAAACCGTCTTCGTCAACCCTGCGAAGCATACATAGCTAATATTTATATAGGTTTGTATTTCTACTAAAATTATGATGCCTTTCTCTACTAAAAATCTATTAATCTTTTATTATATTTCGGTAACAATAATTTTATTGTCAAAATATATAGAAACACATGTGCTTCATTGTTATTTTTGCATTTATTAACTTAAATGAAAGTAAGATTATTTGAATAGTAGGTTCATATAGGTAGGTTCATAAGGTTGTAAGGTGTTATAATAATATAGAGACCCATCATCGAGGATCGGTTCGACGGTAAGGTTGTACGCGTGGCGAGCGGCGTCCGCATCCGGCGCGGGCAGCGCGTGCAGCGGCGTGGCGAGCGCGGCCCACTGCGCGCGCGGCTCGCGGCGGCCGCGCCACGCCACGCGCACCCAGCGCGCGCCCGCGCCGCCCAGACGCACGTCGCGCGCCGCCTCCGGAGGCTCTACGCATTACAACATTTTTCACGTGTTTTTCTCTTTACGGGAACTACTTTTAGTTTGTTAAATTGCGGTGTGTAACTTTTTGAGATTTTTTTTTATCTGACTGAAGTAGCCAACGATCATGCAGTCCACCTGATGATAAGTGGTCACTATCGCCCATGGACATCTGTAATCAACTTTATACAGAACATGGGTTCTATCTTAAGTCAATCACAGATGCGTCGCTACTCCCGAGGACTATGAGAGTCGCCTCATGTGAGACGAAATGCGAGAAATGCTTCACGCTAGAAATAGGTGTGGCGGTGGTACTTCCCCGGTCGAACTACACTTCAATTATGATAATTATATTACCAACCGTTTTTAAGGTATCTTGGACTATCTAACTGCATTTAATACAAACGCACCCTCGACGTGCAAGAACATGACGAGTTCACTCCGGCCGTACTGGTTGCGCGCGAGGCAGCGGTACTCGCCCGCGTCGCCGCGCTCCGCCGCGCGCAGCGTCAGCGTAGAGCGAACGCCTTCACTAGTACGGACTTCCGAAATTGTCCACCTGGATTTCGTAAAAATGCATTCAATGTAATGTAAAACAAAAAATATTGTTAATGTATTTAGTTCGCCAACAATGAACTAGATGGCGCTACAAAAGTGGCCTGAAACACGCTTTCGACATCACGCACCGATCCTATAAGACCTCGGCACAATTGTTTAATAAATTAAACAAAAAAACAAGAAAAAAAACCACAACCAAGCCTGACAAGCCAACACCCCCACAGGACCTGCCCATGTTCACGGGCAGCGGTAGCTCACCACATGCATAGGGCTAGGCCCTCAACATGTTTCCCCGCGGAGCTGCGCTCCGCGAGAAGAAATCTCACGTTAATAAATTAAGTTTTGCACTGATTTGACGTGTTTTATTACGTGCCCGTAGTGTAATTCGTCTGTCCGTCTGTCGGAAGTTGTTCAAATATAATAAAGCATTATAAATGTAACAATAAATATAGAATCATAATGAAATTCCTAGACTTTACTATTTTATAAACTTTTCAGATCCAGTTCTACGAATAAAGGAAGGAGGAGTAAACGTAAGGTCGAAACCTGTATGAATCGAGGTCGAGTCGGTTTCCTCGGTGCGTCCAGTGCAGCGTGAGCGGGGCGTCGCCGCGCGCCGCGCACGTCAACGCCGCGCCGCGCCCGCGCACGCTTGACACGTTGCGCGACTCGCCCACCGTGCCAAAGTGAGCCGGCTCTACATACAGAGGAGAACAGGGTTGCCTTGGATTGATTTTAATTCCTTCTGGTGAACATTTCATTCATGCTAGAATGCCTAAAACTATAGTATAGAATATTTTCTAACAGAGGCCGAGAAGTTAACAAACGCCCTAGCAAGTGTTACTCTAGACAAAAAGACAAAAAGAAACGAACCATGTACGGTAACATTGACATGTTTGACGAGCGGCGGCCCTACACCGTTGTCTGCCGTGCAGCGGTACAGGCCCTGGTGCGCGCGCGCGGCTGCTCGTGCGGTGAGCGCCGCGCGCCCCGCCGCCGCACCGCCACTCGCGTCGCCTTCCGCCCCGCCCGTCTCTCCTACCGTCCCGGCAGCGTGTCCTTCTTCCGGGAACCACTCCGCGCCCGCAGCCTCCCAGCGCTCTCCTGTCTCCGTGCCGGCTATGCCGTCGCCTAATGAAATAATGCTATAAACCATTTTCTAAAACTCATAAGTATTTTTTTTTGTTCAAGCTGTAATTAAAAACCTGACATTTATTAAATATATCTCTAAAAATGTAACAAACCATGTTATTTCACATTTGAAACAGATGATAGCTGAGATAAAGTTAAACATAGGGAAGTGTAGTACTACCTACTTACTTATCCGTCTATACCAGGTGACGGTGGGCGCGGGGTGTCCGCGCGCGGCGCACTCCAGCAGCAGCGGCGCGCCCAGCAGCACGGCCGAGTCCAGCGGCTCCGTGGCCCACGCTGGTGCCACTGTGATGTTGTCATATTGCTATTCAGTTGGTTATTACGTAACAATAGACGTTCGAATATTAAATACGTGAATTATTTACAATTAAAAAGCAAGGAGCTCTTTAATCGCCAGTATGTCATCAGAGAGAGGGAGTGATACCGCTTTATCGTAATTCGACTACTATACTGTAGATTTTCAAAGGCTTAGCGGTGGATGGATATATAAACAGAGGAATAAATCATTATTTAAAAGAATAAACATATGAGAAAGTGCTATAGGTGTAATTATTGCGCTCCAAGTGTTAACTTAATGAGCACTTGTGTAGTTGTAGTTAGTGCTTGACGAACCCTTGACGGTGAGCGTGGCGGTGTAGTTGACGGCGGCGGCGTGGTTGGCCACGCGGCACGTGTAGGCGCCGCTGTGCCGCGCCGTCAGCTCCGAGAACATCAGCAGGCTGAACTCGTTCAAGCTCTTCTCTTCAATCTATTGTTTGTTTATAATTATGTTATTAACTTTAAGCAAGTTGAAAATAATTAAACTTATCGACCGTAAATAATACCATCTTGCTAATATTTACGGTCGATAAGTTTATCCATTCATAAAATGACATTGCTATAGAAGTGCAGTAGGATTCAGAACTCATTCCAAAAGCTCATTTATTTATGAAGTCACTCCAAATATTGATTAAAATGCGCAGAAACTATAAGAGTTTTTGTAAAACAGTAACAAAATTATGACTGCTTCAAATAAGATCAATTCTTCAAAAAAAAAAGCATTACCCTCGTTACGCAGTCGGGTGACAAAGTACTATACGTATTTAAAAAGATATATTATATGTTATGAAGTGCTGATTTTGGTGATAAAAGTCATCTTCGTAGTATTTTTAGTTGTTTTTTGTTGCTATTCATATTATTTGGAATGATAAAACACATTACCCTTCTTTATTCGTCATGCATGCATAAAAATCTCTGTGTTTTTCACAGTTGTAACGAATCAAATCATATTTTGCATGTCTTTTATGAGTATAAAATCTGTCAAGTACTTTAGCTGCAAATCATGCTAAAGACTTACACATGACTTACACATAAAAAAATCGAAATACAAAATTTTCTGGCTTAATCCGTTTAAAAATTTGTGATTGTTGTAACGTAACATTTTTTTTTTAATTAAACCATATAAAAAGAAGGACCTGTAAGTTGGGCGGTAAGGGCGCGCCGTCCTTCAGCCAGGAGAAGTACATGGGCTTGTCGCCGGAGGACACCCCGCACAGCACCTGCACCGAGCTGCCCTCCGTCAGCTCCGACGAGAACATGAACGGTGATATCTTCGGGGGATCTGGTACAATGTATGACGTAATAGTAGCTACATTTGTATATCTGTTGATTAAATCACTTTATTCGTAACACTACAGATAAGATTCGTATTATTTTATTTTGTTGGGGTGTTATTATATCTTTCTCGGATGAATAATTGTACAGGAATTATTTATTTATTCAAATCATAAAAACTTATTTGAACAGAAAGAACTGATTATCGTAACGAAGATATATACTTATAGATAAGTAATAGGAAAATTTTATTTTACCAGTTTTAGTTTTGGGTTTAATTATGTATTAGGCACTCAGTTTGCGTTAAAATAATAATTCGTTTATAAGACCGGATTATTAGCGAGCTCGGCAACAAAATAGTACAGCTGGCGATATCGAATGACGGATTAATATTGTCGATGTTGCTGAAGCTGAAATTTTATGTCGGAAAATTCTCTGGTAAACAAATTTGTATCAGCTATTAGTGTAACGAAGGTTCGATAAATGCTTGTCGGGGGAACTGTTTAATATCCAATGTAAACGTAATACTTTTTCAGATAGATTAACTTGAACTGCTGGCTCAAGTGGCATAAATTAAGCGAGACCAAAAATCCTTAATGGAATAAAATACGAGGTACAATTACCATAAAGAATTATTTATCTTTGAAAAAATTGAATGAAATTCCGAGCTTTGTACACAGTTCTTTTCGTAAAGCAAAGTGTTAGATTATGTCGGTACCTATAACGTTGATAGTTTTATTAACTCTAGATTATCACACATTGCATATTTGTTATAACGTCGCTTAAGTTCTAACTCCCCGGATCTCAAAATTAGCAACTTTTCAGGAGAGCAAATAAACTGTCTCAAATAGTTATTCTTAATTCTACAGCTACCGAATAAATAACCAAATTAAAATAGTATTTTTTATGAAAATGTAACATGTTCATGTATTTTGAGATACCATTATTTCATTAACTCAAAATGGGGATTTTTTGAGTTACGCGGTGTTAAAACTTAAGCGACGATAAGGCGTTGAGAACGAACTAAGGAGTGATACTGACTGCGCACTTGTATGTCGAGGTCGCGCGTGGCGGCGGGCCCGTGCGGCGCGGCGGCGCTGCAGGCGTAGCGGCCGGCGTCGTGCGGCTGCGCGGGCGCCAGGCGCAGCGCCGCGCCGCGCGCCGCCACGCGCCCCGCCGCGCCCAGCGCCGCCGCCGCGCCGCGCCGCCACCACGACACCGAGCTGCCGCCCAAACACACACTCGTTACCCCAACTCTGTTCTTAACACCTAATATTGCCTACATAGAAACGTACTCAAACCACGTGACCATTGTAGGGGAGAGAGGATATATTCAAAGTACCACTTTTATTAGGTAGAGTCTACTTATATTCTACGGATGGTCAAAAAAGGGAGGGATCAAAACTTGTCAAAAATGGGTCACGTGCCTTAAGTAAGTCCGTTTAGTTCTATAGATCTCATTTAATTTGACATATTTATAAGTAACGTGTTGCGAGTGTTCACCCGAGATGTCGAGATATCATGTTATACTTTTGGCTGTATTTAGAAGTTCAAAGTGTACAGTGTACTATGACAATATCGTTTAACAGTAATTCGTTTCGTGGCAAAATCCTTACAAGTTACCGATATAACGTTAATATAAGGTAGAAAGTTAAAAACCAATGGAACTTTGATATAAATGTAATCTAAAAGAATGACAACCACTAGGAAAGTAAAATAAAAGTTTTTAAATAGACAATGGCGACAACGACTGCGTCCTATGTCCAAGTGGTCTAATGACCTAATAAAGCAGCAACTGTAGTTGGACACTCGAAGCTTAAGTTTGATTGTCACCAATTAAGAGTAGATCACTAGAGTTATATCTCCAAAGGTTGATTGATGGATTTATCTCTTTTTTTCGAAGTCTTTGTGTAATTTATTTGACTTCAGGGTATATACTATCATTATTCTGTAGTAAAACAGTAAAACTGTTTTTAGTAAAACTTTATGTGTAGGGAAAACGGTTTAAAGTGTAATAAATGTAATCTTGTTATTATGTAAATATAACAGGCATTTAGGAATGTGTAAATTTTGGCATCGTTACAACGCTGCCAACAAGGATTAGCTCGTCTTGCGTACTACGTAGTAGTAGTACGTGCATAGTACGCAAGTAATTCTATTCTGCAGATGCAGATGCAGTTGCAGTTAGTTTGTGTATTGTGCAGTGTAAGTGTGTATGCGTGTATGCAAGAGGAATTATCCTACAAATGCACCTCTATGGACCTGATCGGATATCCGGCGTAGGGGCAGTACACGGTGATGTTCTCGCCCGCCACCGCGCGCACGGCGCCCATTGCGCGGATTGATGGCGGACCTGCCACACATGTATCCTCATCATAAACGTATTAGTAAATATTTACTTCTAAGTCTGTAAATTTGTTTTAACAAAAGTTTTTAATCTTTTTTATCACACGATCCCCTAGGATTATTATTTTTTGCAGCCCCGCGATCCTACTTTGATTTATGTTAGAAATATACATGCAATTTTCATTCTTAGTGTAATAACTAGACGTTTTTCTCTCGTGGCCCTCTCAGGGGGTCAGGACTCAAAAGTTGAAAAACATTGTATCATATTGTACGGTTTATACATCAAGTGAATAATAAAAGATTTGTTTAAAAGTTTGAATTAACTGGTTTATTAATTAAACTAATATAATGATTAAGCTGACTGAATGATTATGAGCACACGTTTTACGCGGTCGCAGTAATGACGTGAACTGAATAAAGCGGCGATGACGGAAACGAACAAATCTGACTTAACATTTGTAAGAGATCGTATACATATGTATAATTAGTACCGTATATGTTGAGGCGCGCGGAGTGCTCGACGGCGCCGAGCGCGTTGCTGGCGCGGCAGGAGTAGCGGCCGCCGTCCGCCGCCGTCGCCGCCGACACGTTCAGCGCAGACACCGTCTCGCCCGCCGCAGACGACTCCTCGCTGATCGAGTACCTGCCATCGATTGCTCTCTGTTACTGCCTGCTTATAAAAAGTAGCCAACTGACACCCACAACTACTATTAAGTCCTATATTTGTTTCAGATATTCGCACGATCTAGAAACACACTATATCTTTTTACATAATTACTATTTAAATTTGATTGCACTAACATCCATAAACTTTACACTCGCGAAATAAATTCAAAAACAAAACCTTGTGGGGTTCCCTAGCACCCCAGTGTAGGAACACTGAGTGCGTCATATAGTGTAGGATTATAGGGTTAACATTTTCTTTATACCGGGCGTGGCGAGATTTTTGGCATATTTACGGTAAAAATATTATTACTACAGACATATTTCATATTACTACTTTAACAGCGATGGAATTGAGGATTTTTAAGGACGTTTATTGAATTACAACAAAAATGGCAACATTGCCTATCGAACCATGTTAATATGAACCCGAGGGATAAGAATGACGTGTGTGGGGTAGGTACCTGTGCTGCGGCAGGTAGTGGTCGACGGGCTGTCCGTCGAGCAGCCAGGCGATGCGCGGCGGCGGCGCGGCGGCGGCGGCGCAGCGCAGCACCACGCCGCTGCCCGCGCGCAGCGCCTGCTCGATGAACGTGTACACCAGCTCCGGCGGGGAATCTGCCACATTCCGACACGTGTGCTGACACCAGTAAGGACTAGTAATGCCTACGTAGCACTTTCGACTCACCCATATTATTTGTATGTCAATTCGATACAATAGATTGATATTTTAGGTATCAGGAAAACAAAACAAATAAACTTAGGTTTGGGATGTTACATCCTTATAACAGTTGTAAACTATACAAAAATATATCAATTACATAACTAATACGCAAGCCCGACAGTTAATGGGTAGAAGACGACGTCGTATAAAAGAGACTAACACTATACGTTTCAACTACAGAATCTTGCAGTATCTTTAATGTCCTGTAATATAATATCATCGATACTTATCGTCCCCCAGACAAATGGCCGCTCGGCGACCGTAACGTTATACCAGATAGAATACAAATAAAGGTGGAAATATTATCGCGATTTTTGCACCATCCTGCCACTAATGCGCACACTTTGTGTCACACGTCTCTCATATTTCTTTCTCATTTCACATCATAATTATTGACAGGATTTTTATTTCAGTGGCGGTATCTTTCTAATTAATTTATCCAGCTGTACACCTGCGGAACTAAGCTTAGTGATACTTAGCGCGTAAGTGTAATCTAAGTTATTGAATAGATATTTAATATTTTTATAAAGTAACTAACGGCAAGAAGTCTGATGTTAAACAAATTGTATTAGGCAATTATTATATATGTCGGCATTTGTTTTACTCGAAACCAATATCTTCAGAGATGGTGTGGGCGACTATGGGTCTCGTGCAGAATAACAAATCTTGGGGTTAATTGGCTTGACATAATTATCACAAAGTCTTCTAACTCAAATTCTAAAAGTATATTTTCCGAGTGACGTAAACTTTTATTGTCTATGGCACCCTCGGCTGACTACACGACTCTGTCAAGATGCGACGAAAAGAAATTAGCACAGAGATCAACCTACCGTTTCTATTCAAAATAACCGGACACGACATATATATCTTCCTATTGCTGAGGGTATAGTTGGGAACATAATTTGTGATTACTTATAAGACTCTTGATAACAAAATACAGCACCGAACATATTACTCCTACAGGATATGTATACATAAGTGATGTGTTGCCGTCTATATATATATTATTGTATCGACAAGATAGGAGTCACGGTTATTTGTCAAAGATGCGATGATGCGAATAGCGGTTGATGGAAATGTTAATCTCAGATGTCTTGGAGTAAACTGAATTACTATAAAAACTGTACTCTCCTACGGGTAAAAAATGTTACATAACATAGGTCTCACTTTATATTTTTGGAAATTGTTTTTTATATTTATAATTATATTGGATCATAATATCAGATTATATGAGTAAATAGCGCTTGGGTACAAGTCTAATTAATTTTGCTCCATAAACCGCTTAGATACAATACTGCCCGCACCAGATACCTCGGTGTAAGGCTAACGGGAAATTATAAATTTACAAAAATATTACTGTCCCTTGTATAAACGACAGGATATTTCAATAGAAAAGCAAAAACTGTTAAATTTGCTAAAAAAATTAAACAAGTTAAATAGTTATAGATGTAACTAATGCAAAATTATGTATAGGATTTTAATTTTACATTAAAAAATGTATGCGATAAAATGGTACGTTGCTTTTTTTTCAAGTTTATCATCGCGCTACGCGAGACACGCGTGGTGTTGTACATTATAAACGGCAGATATCTTTCGCTATTCCTATTTAGATGCCGCATATTAAATATAGTATATTTATATGTCAGTAAATCCTACGTATAACGTAACAGTAATCATGTGAGTTCAATTATAAACGGTAGCATGAGGCAAGGTGGCCTCGCTCACGCTGGGGCATTAATCAATCTCAGGTCGTGTGTAAGAGCCTGCAGCCCCTTTGTGCGGCGTCTCGAGACGCCTTTGTTGTTTCTAATCTAAACGTGCAATATCGCCTGCATAGTTTGTACGACGATTACGGCGCTCTACGTGCATACCACAGTACGATATTCGTGTGAGATGTATCTGTGGGAAATAATTCACGCATTCTACACTCATAGCCTCACACGAGGATTGTCTCCTGTGTCGTGGTTTCCATGGACACACACGAGACGAATAAACAAACACCCATACCCAGAACATGAATCTAACCTCACCATTCAGATACCTGTCTGGCCGGGAATCGAACCCGAGGCCCATTGCGCGTCAAACCGGTATGGTAACCGGTCCGCCACGCGGGTCGTCGTGTATTAACCCATATTTCTGAATTAAATACCCATATCTGTTACCATCTCTGAAAAGCCTGACTTGTTTCTGTAACGAAAAGTTGACAATAGAATACTTTAATTCAATTATATATTAAGTTTTAAAACTGTAGAGTGCACTAAATATCAAAAACGAAAAAGTAATTAATACCTCATGTATTTATATGGACGATGCCTAATTTTATCTAATTTTGTAAGGTATCAGTATGATCAATGAAAATACAACAAATTGCACATCACTGATATAAAAACAAAAAGTAATAAAAATAAAATGTTGGTTTAGTACATAGTTTAAAGACGGCGCTCAACACGAAAAGTACTTTCTGTAAAGTGGTTACGATGTAATCTGTGTCTAATATGAACTCTGACTTAAAACTGGTTTAAACATTTTTTTACTTTTAATTATTTTTTAAGTACATAGAAGTGGCAACGCATTTGTAATTGACTTCATGTAGGACCCCTCTTCTATGTACAGTTGATTGCACTTACCGTAAGGCGGACTGCACACTCGGTTGCTAATTAAATTTATCAAAAAAAAGATGCAGAAGTCGGTAGTATTGTTATTAAATAAAAGTATTGGCGATTTTTAGTCATATAATATGATGATCGCATCGCTTCATATTTTGGAAACGACTAAATTATTGTGGCCACGATAGTCACAATCTAATTCTTAATTTCTTAGAATGGTGTTAACAAATACTATTAAATTTGGTATATTTGCGTTTATACTTTAATAGATTTGTATAAATAAATACGCGTTAAACTGGTAAGAATGAGAATCTTCCTTTTTGATTCTATTAAGGAAATCTACAAGGATCTACAAAGGAAAGATTCCATGGCAATAATACATTAAAATTATTAAAATATAAGTGGTAAAACCATAGTTATGCCTATTATTTGATTATCTTCGCAATAAAATTAGGGATTTCCATTAAAGCCATTCCATACATTGCGAATCTTTACTTTGTGTAAGAAGAATTAGTAGGTACTTAGATTATTATGGTTGGTAGAGAATTGTTCCCGGTATGTTCCGCCCAAACCCGAGATCTAATTAATTTCTTTCCGCAAGATCGCTAACCGCCGCGCAGACCTACCGGCCGGCTTAAGGTTAATGAGAATTTAAAAATTTACCTTTTGTGTAAAGCCCAAATTAAAATGGTTATAAAGGGTTTCAGCTTTGACTAATAACTTTAAATCAATTTACAATTAGGTTTTTTACAAAGGACATACGTCCTTTGTTAAAATACCTTTATTTATTTTAATACCTATTAAATTGTTAAGTGATATTTTATACGATTAGTACCAGAAAAAAAATCTTAATTTTATATCTTTAGTTACTATAACCCATTGACATTTAGAAATAAATAAAATAGAACGAAATATCCTTGTTCGTAAGATTGACAAAACGATTTTCATATTGTCCGCATATAATTTAAATCATAAATGTTTCATAGTATTATTAATTGCTGAATATGAGAGAACAGAATTTGAATTTAATAAACACCTGCAATAATTCGGGGATTGACTGTTGGAACCGTCAAAGCGCCGTCGGTAATTTGGGTCACGAGTGATTGAAGCTGCGTCATAATTAGTGAGGAGCGGATCAGTTTCCGTTCGTGATTGGATTGCATTCAGCGGGCTTACCTCAACGTCATTATAATGTATAATTCCTCTTTATCATTATATATTTATATATATTTGTCGTGGAGTTCAGTGCTTGGAAGCCCGGGTCCATTAAACAGATTTTGAAATAAACTGTTTGCGGACTAATTCTGCATAGCAGCCGAGCGCGGTCACTGAAGACCAAAGGCTGACCGAAGGCTACCAAAGCCTCCCTGACAGCAGCCAACAACAAGGCGACGCTACCTTCGCGGTAAAGGAAGCCTTTCAATGTAAAAAAATCCCTTTTTGAAACGTGTCCTCAACACAAAATACCTATCTCAATTCATAAATTATTTAAAAAATCGATGTCCTAATTCATTGGCTGTTACAAACTCAAAACTAAAGTTAGATTTTATATAGAATAACTGGAACAAACCGATATTCCGGACCTCAAGGGACTCAGGTAAAAGGGTTAGAAGGTTAAAACTCCACTGTTTTCTCCAGCGGAATATTGTAATCTACTAAATATTAGTAGTACTAATCTCAAGTTATGTTTATATTTATGTTATTCTTTAGGGTATCGTGATAGGGTTTAAATAACCTAAGTTTATACATCAATTGAAAGAATAATTATTTTTAATTTAAATAAAAAAAAATCCCTTTGTTTGCAGAATGGAAAGCGTACTTTTAGCAAATCAATTCATGGGACTCGGGGTCCAGATGTTTACATTTTTATACTTTACAGAGCGCTACTACTGATTTTATGACGAGTCATCGATATTACGATAATTTAAAAAAAATAGTGACGTTAATAACTTTAATACATCGCCAATAAATGCTCATTAAGCATTATAATAAGTTGAAACAACCAGTTAATTTTGTATTCTTTACTATAAATTATCTTAAGGATAGTAGACCTCATATTATTCAACGGCGATCGTACTACTGCCACACCTCTTTCTAGTGTGAAGCAGATCTTGCGTTTCGGTGGAATGGTGTACTTCAATACGAGGTGACCATCTCAGCCCTCGAGAGTAGCAATGCAACTTCAGATCATAGAACGCATGTTCTGCCAAGTCGCTCGTAGGTGTCCATGGGCGGCGGTGGCCACTTAGTATCGGTCTGCCTGCTCGTTTAATACTTTAATCTTTTTAAAAAAATCTGTTACTAACCCTTCAAAGTCTGATGTCAATCTCGACCTGATTTCGATGTGGTTTCCTAAACGCACTGCCGCGTTTCAACCTGAACTAGTTCTTACCTCAACGTTGGTAGGGATCATAGACAGGAATGCTACCTATCGTATTTGTGGTTAGATTGTAGTGCAGGACCTTTACAAAGTTAAGTTTAGGTAAATACATACTGTAAATAAAATAAAGCATTCATTCGAAATTGTAGTTCTTGCATCTACTTTAGTTAGCTTGAGATAGAGCGCTGTTAGATTACCCTCGAGACAGAAAATTTACGTTTACGAAAACTGTGAACAACTAGTTAGGTCAAGGCATTATAAATATTTTGAGTAAAAAAAAATTTTAAACAAAAAATACAACCGACTTCCATGCCACATAAAAGTAAAAAATAATTTAAATACATGTTGGTTTAGAGCAAACACAGTACTTAGTATAAGATACATGTAGTTTCGTCATGATCCAGCAAAATATGGTGAGCGCCGACTTCGGGACTATGTACTAAGTACTGTGTTTGCTCTAAACCAACATGTATTTAAATTATTTTTTACCTTTATGTGGCATGGAAGTCGGTTGTATTTTTTGTTTAAAATTTTTTTTTTCACGCTTTTCAGTCACGATAAAATCAGTTATGGCTGTTGCTAGTCGTCCGCTAACCGGATGAATAAAATTAATTATTCGTCCGATTTTCGGATGAATAAAATTATGTGCTGACGTCATCATCTAAAAATAGACTTCTTTGACACAACCGGTCGGGGGCGCTACCGCGCCCCCTCCCTTAGATTCTGAATTAGAAAAATCTGTTCGAACCTAACCTAACCGAATAAAACAACTTTTTCTGAGTAAACATTTATTTAAAGAATAGACCTATAATTATCAATATTTAAAGTAGAAAAAGTAATATAAACTTTATAACTAAGAGTATAATTCAACTGATACTGATAAAAATAATTTTGACTACCTATCCTTAGTTGGAAAACCAATACCATCAAAACCAATTTAAGTTCGGGCAGCATGGTCGTTATTCACTACATCAGGTGTACCCATAGCTTTACACAATTTATTAATCTCAGTAATATGATTTAACTCACCAGTTTCAATAGGTTTTTTATTACGAGGATAATAAGTATGTTTAATATACAGACCATTTTTATTACGAATTTACTGTTTAGCGGACGATTAATTTATTTTATTCATTCGATTACGGGACGACTAGACACTTCGATCAGTTATACGAGACCGTGTAATACATAGTATCCATAAGACTGCATAGTGCATACATAAATGGAAATGGTAATTTAAAATCAACCTTAAATGACAAGTCAAACAAAAGCCTAAGCGATATCTTACATTACTGTCACAGTGCATGTGAACTGAGCGCAACCGCTCGCAGGGCGCTGCCGCGCCCTGCTCGCTTAGTTTCTATATTTTCTTTTAAGTTCCAACCTAACCTAACCCATCACTATGTAAAAAGGTTGGCAGTACTCCTGCATCGTCCAGGTAATTGTATTCAAAGTGGAATTTGTGATCATAATTATGTCCTTTCCGGAACTCATTGTTTGTATTGCGAACAATAATTACCAAACACACATACTTAGGCAGGCTGTATACCTATATTATTAGGGTTAAAGAGGTGAAGGTAACTTTATTAATCGTTGCCTCTGTTTATGGAACTCCTAATATATTCATAAGGGCCATATTACTATCACCTGTGGGTTAGATAGGCAGTACCACTGAATAAAAGCCCAGTTAAAGATAACGGTTTTCATAAGTCATCTCTTCTTAGCATTTCTTCAATAAATCCTTAAACACTAAATAGCCAACTTCCATGGCTTGGGCTTACAGTACCCTGCATCATAAGGGTCGAGGAGTTAAAGGTCAATTTTCTTATCATACGTCTTTGCTTTGTTAATATATTACAATTCCATAAGTATCAAATGGCCAACGCCTATGCTTTAAGCCTGAAGTACCCGTGCATCATCAAGGCTGAAGAGTTGAAGGTTAAAACTATCATGTTATATCTTTGCCTAGTAATCTCTTTACATATACGTAAGCACCATATGGCCAACGCCTATGGTTTAGGCTTGAAGGACCCCAGCATTATCAGGGTTGAGGAGTTGAAGGTCAAATTTTTCATGCCATATCTTTTCGTAGTAATCTCATAACATACACGTAAGTAACAGATGGCCAACTTCTATGGCTTGGGCTTGCAGTACCCTGCATCATGAGGGTTGAGGAGTTGAAGGTCGATTTTAATATTATACGTCTTTACTTTGTAAATATATTACATACCCATAAGCATCAAATGGCCAATACATATGGTTTAAGCTTGAAGTACCCCTGTATCATCAGAGTTGAGGAGTTGAAGGCCAAATTTTTCATTTTTTATCTTTGCTTAGTAATCTTATCAGATATACGTAGCGATCATGTAGCTAACGCCTATAGTTTAAGCTTGAAGCACCCCAGCATCATAAGGATTGAGGAGTTGAAGGTCCAATTTTCCACCGTATACAACCATTTTTCTAATGTTCTACCTTACATTTTTTAAATATCATTTTGAATGCGTAAGGATGAAATAGCTAAGTTTTATGACTTAGGCATTCAATACCCCTGCATCATCAGGATTGAGAAGTTGAAGGTCCAATTTTTCGTCGTATACCTTAGCTTAGCAATGTTATTACAAATCCGTGAGCAACAAATGTCTAACGTTTATGGTTTAAGCCTGCAGTACCTCTGCATCATCAGGGTTGAGGAGTTGAAGGTCAAATTTGTTATCGTACATCTTTGCCTTGCTATCTTATTATATATCTGTAAGCACCAAATGGCCATCACCTACGGCTTGGGCTTACAGCACCCTGCATCATCAGGGTTGAGGAGTTGAAGGTCAATTTTTTTGTCATATGTCTATGTTTAGTATTGTTATTACACATCCATAAGCACCAAATGGTCAACCCCTATGGTTTAGGCTTGAGGCACCCCTGCATTATCAGGATTGAGGAGTTGAAGGTCAAATTTTTCATCACATGTCTTTGCTTAGTAGTCTTGTTACATATGTGTAAGCACCAAATAGCTAATGTTATAGTTTAGGATAGCTGTAACCCTGCATCATCAGGATCGAAGAGTTGAAGGTCAAATTTTTTGTCAACCTATATAAGCATAGATATATAATACATATTCCAAGTTTCATAAGAATCGAATCGGCAGAAGTCGAGTTATCACAAATTATCTAAAAAACTCGAGGAGTGGTGGTGGTTTTCACCCCATAACTCAAAGAGTTAAGCATCACAGCATACCCATGTCCAAGAGAAAAAGTTGCGTGACAAAATTTCCTATCAAATGAAAGAAAGAAAATGGAAATCGGTTTAGAAACACCCAAGTTATTCATGATTTTAAGAAACCGACATTTTCCAATTTTCCGGGAAAACCGCCGGAAGGTTTTCATTTTCCTCAATATGGGACTGCCTGTGAAACTAGCCGCATACAATGTCGTATGAATCGTGTCGGTAGGTCGACGATTTCTAGCCATTTCGCCCGAACATTCATAAAAAAAAAAAAAAAAAAATATACGTGACGAATAGATAACCTCTTTCCTTTGGGAAGTCGGTTAAAAAATACTAACAGTTACAAAGCATTTCAGTCTTACGCGATTATTTTATACTACAGCTCATTCGCGCGGCTCCGCCCGCTTTAATGAAGTTTCTCATGTGACATGTCATAATAAATATCATATGTCGTAAAGTATCTGTGTGCTATTTCGGCAAAATTCGACCAGTACTTTTTGAAAGCGAAACACACGTATATCTCCACAAAATATTACATTTATAATATTTATAACATATCTTAGTTAATAGTAGTTTACCATACGTACAAAATTATATAGTAGGTATCATAAGATCCCTAGAGCAGTTTCAATTAGCTTACCGAATCACAACTGGCTTGGCGAATCACGCTGCGAATGACAGCGAGCCGCGCTCCCGGCGGACGCGCGACGTGAGCTCGAAGCTAATTAGGCGAGCGTCACCCCGGGAGCGCGACCCTCGTCACGATTAGTTCTATTGAGAGCTGGCGCCACGAAACAATCACTACACCACTGTTATTAGGTGTATGCTTGTATTAATTCATTTATTGATCTATTTTGCTGATCTTCCACATTCCGGTATCTGTATGTAACATCCTATCCCATTATTAGGTCCTATTACTAGTCACCCGTCGCAACGGTCGAAATTTTACCGTAATTTAAATTAAAAAACTAAACTTCTTATAGTCCAAAGTGGCACTAATCTCTAATTTAAATAAATTATAATAATTTTTAAGTTATTTTGAACGCACCCGTTAAAGGTAAAAAGAGGTTTATTAACAAAGTTGCATTTAAAAGCAATAGCGGGTATTTTGACAAAGACATCAGAAATTTTTGACGTTATGTGTTTTCAGAGTAAGACATTGGATGTCCTATTTCGTTTATTATGCTTAATGTGTTTTAGTTGATTTTATGTGTATTTTATGCATTATTTGAAAAAAATATTAGCATTGCGCAATCCTTCTCTACATCAACAATAACCGCGCGTAATGTTATACTCCTCCGCTTGCGGCAAGTATCTTAGGTACGAATCACAAATTTTTACTTCGAGTATTAATATATATAGGTAAATGTTATTCTTTCACTGAAAAACTAATGATCGCATTTCGTGAAAAATAGCACACCGATATTTTATGACCTGGATTAACATGTGGGATATATTTTCCCGTAATTGAAAGAGGCGAAGCTGCGGGAATAAGCTAGTTTTTAAAATAAACTCTTTATGGTACATTTCTTACTTATTATTACGACTTATAAACTTCAACCGAACGTTAGGAAATTCGTGATAGCAATTTAATTACTGATATATACTCGTAGCTCTGTATAGAGGTGAGCCTCTTTCTGTTACAACCTAGTTTAGTATACTGTTTTTATCTGTGGATCAACCGATATTCCATTATTTGTTTGGTCTTATTAAATTATTCATTTATACAATGTTCTAGTTTTATGTAATTGTTGAATTTCGACCATAAGGGGAAAACTGGTTATTGTTATTAAATCGAATGGCATAACATATCTCAATTACCATCTGTGATATATTCAAAATAATTTTGACGTAATGAAATTTTAGAGATATTATCGATGCATGTTATATTGTTTAATAACATGGTAAATAAAGTGGTAGTAGTAACAAATAGTTGAATGTCATTATTGTAATAAGTTCTACGGTTCCACAGCTGCGTGAGGCTGTATACTGAATGAAAAGGGTTAAGTGCGGGTTTGTAGAGTTCATATACTTTTGAGAACGTCACGGAGATCTCTCGGAAATGTAGGTTTCTTCGCGATGTTTTTATTTTCAACACAAGTGGCGTATAACGTGTTATTAAAAATGTTCTAGTTGTTCGCAACACACGAAAATCGGAGGTTTTAGCTGTTTACTGAATTTTCACTTAATCTTGGAGATCTTCTGAAGTGCAGAGTAATGGGTGGCGATCGCTGCAGCGCTTGATTTACGAGCTCACCACGAGCCAATCACTTACGAACGTGTAGGCACTCGGCCACACGTTGTGTATTTAACGTTAAATTGTTATAGCATTATCGCAAATACAATTGACAATGGTATCGGAGTTATTGGGAATATACAAAATTTACGATGGCGCTAAAATCGATACTAACGCAAAATTATATCCTGAAAAAATGTAAGGTTTCCGCAAACTATGTAGATCCTTTTCTGGTTTTAATAGAGCCAAGGATACATATTTTTATACGGGGTTAAGATTGATAGAACTTTATATTTTTCCCATCCGTTTAATATACCGGTAGAATAATTAAAGTACCGAAGATAACTACGGTACTGCCTTATGTGTGTAACCCTATCTGATGATCTACATACAAACTAGATGTTATAAAAAGTTTCAAAGGATCGAACTGATATGCAACGCTTACGTTGATTTGCAGACTGAAATCTTTCCGAGGAATCTCTATTGAATCCTGTACGTTGGAGGTTGAAAGCGCACTCCACGAGCGAGGCTCGCAGGCGGCGCCGCGGCGCGAGATTGCACCCGACCCGGCATCTCGAGATGCACAAAGGACGCGCTCGTTCGCATCGCCGGAGATTGATTAGCGCTCCGGCTCTGTAGTGCCTGTATCATGTAACATCTAAGACCCTATGCATACGGAGTCGTAATGATAGCGATTTCCATATAACTTCGTCTCACAATAGATTGTGATTAGACAGCTCAACTACTCAAGCGTAGTTGAGCTGATTACGGTTTTTATTAAATTAATTATTATGTCAGCTCATTTACTACCTATGTTTACTTCCACAGTTTTCTCTTTGAATAATCAGGAGTAATATAATAAGTACATACTTACGGATAATTATGTGTATTATTTACTAACAAAAAGCAATAAATTTAGAGAGATATTTAATCACATGGAGATCAGACAGTGTTTTCTTGTACTTAATCCAAGTCATTAAAAGTGTCCCCAACTTGCACTTATCTTTACGTTTTATTTTAAACTAGAATCTTAAAATTTAGCGCTTATATACATATATTCTCATAATTTCCAATAAAACAAAGAACAAAACGCGATGAAATAACATATTTCATACGAATGCCGTTACAATATTTCCGTACTGTCCCTAACAATGCCGAAGTAATTATATTTTCCCAAAAACATCTCGTAAAAATACGAATCTTAGCCCAATTATTGCTTTTTTCCAACTATTGTACAACAACCTTCTTGTATACGAGCCCTTATGTTGTGTTATGTTGGGTATTGTACACACGTCGTTATGCTCCTTTGTAATTGGACTCGCTTGATTACTCCTATACGGGTGGTTAGATAGAGACGTATAAATTCTGTATTGGTAATCTTTTGATTTCGGTTATCCTTATTTTCCTGTTAACAGGTATGTTCATTAGTGAAATGTTATCTAACTATTGATTGATATTCGGTTATTTTATTAAAAAGTACAAGCCTGAGGCTTCTTTGACCATTTCACTATTTGTGACTTTGGTTACATTTATATTTTAAACAATAATAAAGAGTATTAACTCTTTGTTGCATATACTTTCTTTTTCATCAGTTCGGTGTACTTTAGTATAATAAGAAATGGTTGGATGCAATTCTTTTTCTCACCTCCAAGCCTGAGCTCAGCGGCCGCTTGTGCTGTGCGTCGTCCACTGCGCGCCATGCACTGGTAGGTGCCGGCGTGCGTCCTGGCGACGCCGCGCAGGAACAGCGCGCCGCCCGCCACGCCGCCCGCCAGCGGCGCGCCGTCGTGCAGCCAGTGCAGACTGGCCGCCGCGTCGCTGGCGCTGCAGTTGAACCGCACCGTGCTGCCGGCTTCCGCCACCTACACGGGTATTACTTATTGTTTTATGATCTTTACATAAATTTTTTGATTGTTTTATGATCTATACTTTAGTGTTTTATGATAATTTCTACTTTCTGCTCTAAGCGTGATTGCAGTATTCTTTCAGGAAGTATTGATTTTTAAAACACATTTAATGATGGAAAATGGTAAAACATGGTAAACCCATGATTTATCGTTTTCCACCATTAAATCTGATATATTAAGCTTTATACCATAATATTCATCTTCTATGATTAAATTTCTACTCGAAGAATATAACGAGAGACCTTTTTTACCATCTTTAAGTTACATGATATGCCTCCATTTTATGTGTTATCATATACGCACCACGACGAGTGGCGCCACGGTGACGGTGAGCGCGTCCTCGACGTCGACGCGCACCTGCGCGGTGGCGTCGCCGAACACGTTGTACGCCTTGCAGAGCCACGCGCCCGCCGCGCGCCGCCCGCGAGCGCACAGCGCCGCGCCGCCTGCCCACAGCCACACGCCGCCAGACGACTCCACCGGCTGCAGCCGACCGTTCAACTCGCGGTACCACCTGCAAATTACCTTCCTCTTAACTAGTTTTCATGTAACGGCAGTAGTAAATGGTAAGTGGCGATTGATGGTCATGAAACTATCTAGATATGTGAAGATTTGGACTACAATCAATTCTGTACTTTTTTGTAATGGTTATAAATTCACCATGAAGAGGCAACTGAATACTTTAATATGTTGTTTTCTGGGGGCATAAGTAGATATTCCTCTACATGCGTGACTTTTAAACGTTTAAATATATTTGTACACATACTATATTTTTACAGTTAAAAATATATTTTAGAAAATTTATATTGTATGAAAAAATATATACGTGTATTGTGGTGCGGGGTACTCGGAGGCCACGCAGGGGATGCAGAAGTCAGCGCCGGCCGGCACCGACACCTCGCTCGCGGTGGCCACCAGCCGCGGCGCCGAGTTCACCGCGCTGGCTGTTAGCAAAGTTAAATATATATATACCCACGATAAACAAGCAAAACAAAAGGAGATTTCAAAGGTATAACACATTTCATACATGGAGAAAGCTTATATTTATATCGATGGAAATAATACTTATCCTAATATACCTAAATAATACTTATCTTATAGATTTAATCAAGGAAGCGTAGTTTTTGTACTTTTTAAAAGTATTTTTTCCATAGCAAAAACTTTACTAAGTTATCTTGTTCATAGCTCACAAGATTAAAAGTTTCTTTTAAAATAACGGGGCCGAGTCCCACAATTGGGTCAACAACCACAAAGGACGACTCTTCTGTCACTCGAAGAAAAATAATCATTTATATCCTGCTCCCGCCGAGTGCACTAAATATTCTGCGGTGGTTAAACGAGGAAATTAATGAATATTAAATGTTTCATTCAGAATAATGTTTTTTCGGAACGCTTTTACAGCAACCAGGTTAAATAACGATCGACTGCTAGATGCCGACGACGATGCGAGTACAGATGAAATGTTAACATAAAAATCTGCACTTTATTAGTATAATTGGTTATGGAATTGGCTGAGTACCTTGTCGAATAATGTAAATATGGACTCCATTACAGTCGCACAATGCTTTAATCATATACGCGACTATTCTTCTTCACTCGGCGAGTACTTAAAGGGCACTTTATCTTGTGCAAAATTAGCTGTTGATGTTGTGCATGATGTATCATGCTGATCATGTGCAGGCGTGATTTAGGCGTGAGTGGTAAGGAATAATGCGTAGCGTATCGGCAGTGTGTACTGACTGGCGAGCGCGAGGTGCGCGGGGCGCGCGCGCTTGGTGGCGGCGGAGAGCGCGTGGCGCGCCACGCAGCCGTACGCGCCCGCGTCCGCCGCCGACACGTCGCGGATCAGCAGCGTATCGCCCGCCACCAGGTACCGCGACTCTGGACAATTATGCAATTATTTATTACCGCAAGCTTTGAAAGGTTAGGATTAGTATGGAGATACAGCAGTCGTTTTTAGAAAGAAAAACAAGTATTTTTTTGGCAAAGGCTCTGAATGCCGATTGATTTACATATATATGTATGAAACGAATTTTAATCGGCTACGGGTCGAATTTCTATTCTACGTAGAGTTTGTGATAGAAGTACATGAACGACAACGACGCACGGTCATGAGCTACTTGGATTGCAGGCATGTTTGTTGCTTCAATGTTATAAGAAAACAATTACTATATGTAAGTTACAAATAGTGGAAATGTTTGTAACACATTCTTCGTTGGTTCAATGTGATTTGGCTCATTGGCTTAACTCATTCTAATGCCCAATTGCCTAATAACGAATATGTACTGTAGGCAAATATTGTATAGTTGCTGCTGTTCTGGTTTGAAAGAAATGATAAAGGCGTATTGTAACGTAGTTGGCATAACGTAATTTAGTCGAGTAGGATGTCCAGTCCACCACCCGTGTCGCGCCGCCCCGAGGCAGATTACTACAAGAAGTGTTTATCGGCGCCATTCATCAGCGTCCCGCGTGAAATACGGCCGCTGCCGCACAAATGAGATATTGCTTTAATTAATATTACTTCCTTCGCGTATAAATATGCCGAGAAAACCTCCCTCGGAACGTTAATTAAAGCCTCTTCTTTTCCATACGTTTCCATACCCATTTTCTTTCTGCGATAAATTAATTTCCGCTTTCATGAAAGTTTTATGACCGCTCATTTAAGTCACTAAGCCTCCCTTTCCGCCTCGTATTATTAGTGAGCTCGACTTGGATGATAATGTATCGAATAATTTAGTAAGTTTTAATGGGTGCCATACTAAAGTTTGTAATATTGAACGCGACCGGCGCTCGAAGTGGTTTATAGAGTACTTCATTTTCCAATTTATATTAATCCAATTTCCTTACAATATAATACTTAGTTTCCATTTAAACTGAATATCAATTTAAAACTTATCGAATGCTAACGTTACAGTTAACCCAGATAAGTTGTTTTTACGTATGATATAAAATACCGGACTATGAATAACATAGGAATTTTTAATATTACCCGCTAAGATATAAATTTCCATACGATGGTCTCATCAGAAAATATTTTAATACATTGTTTTGTTTATTATTGGATAATTCTTTTTCATTTTTAAATCAGGTTCATTTATAAATCAATCATACTATTATCAATTTGTTCTAATAAAACGTACATACTGATTACATACTGGTTACCAAGGTGGTAGAACCAGTGTAGTTCGACCGGGGACGTACCACCACCACACCTATTTCTAGCGTGAAGCAGTTCTTGCGTTTCGATAGAAAGTTGTGGTTGCCGGCACACTTTCACATGAGGCGACCATCATAGTCCTCGGGAGTAGCAACGCATCTCTGATTGACTTCAGATCGAACCCATGGTCTGTATGAAATTGATTACAGATGTCCATGGGCGGCAGTAGCCACTTACCATCAGGTGGACTGCATGCTCGTTTGCTAGACTACTACTTTAGTCAGATAAAACAAAAAAAATACATAACCCAATTTTTGTGGCGTAACAACTAAATACTGTTCCCCATTAGTAATTGGCATACGTGTACTTGTAAATACCATTCAGTTTGATCGATGTGTCGCAGATTAGTCCGCAATCGATCTGAGCTGCGCTGATAAATTAATTAAAGCCCGAAGCCGCGCCCAGAGACAGCGGCCGGCGGAGATTTATCTGCCGCCGGACGCCTCCAGTGTTCCCTAGATTTATGTTCGCAGCTCTCCGCTTAATAAGGAGCTCGTGTTTAATGTTGCTTCTTTATAAATGTGATAGCACTTGTACTGAGGAAGATGTGATACATTATTATTATGTTATTTTGATCGTGTTTTGTTTCGCTTACATAATGTTAAATTTACACGATGTTATAGAACCGTGATAGAATATGGTAAAATATACTTTGTGGCTATTATAGTTATGAAAACTTACTACTAAATACTATAAAAACACTACTTATAAATATTACTTATAAATACAATGTCTGATGTTAGTTTATTGTTCTTCAAGATACGCCAGTTCTTGATTTCAATTATGATAATTGATAACAATTTACTAATTAGGTTGCTAGAGTAGGAAGTTGGTTGTACAACGGAATGGATTGAACAGGCACTGATGGACGATAACAGATAGTCTGTAGATGTATCAATATACAGAGTGAATGCGTCTCAATAGATATATTATCGGTAGTTTCGGCACTGTTGACCTTTTTTTTATTTTTTTTTGTTTTCGAGGGGGAAACCTTCAAAAGGTACCCGACGCCGTGGGAGCGACGCAGGGTTATGTGGGACTTTTACCGCACTAAAACCCCCCCGGTGGCCGTCCTTGGCGCTGAAAAGGAGGACTTCGGGATCTCGAAACGACTTCAACCGGAATCCTCCGAGCGCGTTGCCCCATCGGGCTCCTCCCAGATGGGCGGCTGGGCCCACCGCTCCGTCTAGTCTTTACGACGGTATGCGACCACACATACCGCCGTCCTTCCCGGGATTGCCTGACCGAACGGTTCGAGCTCCCACTCTAGCCGTCTGCAACCCCGGAAGCCCCTTTTAGTCGCCTCTTACGACAGGCAGGGGATGCCGTAGCCCTATTCTGATCCCGGAACTACAAGGCGTCGGCACTGTTGACATATGCTCCTGATATCTTACTACTACATGGTACGTGTAGTATTATAGATAGATAGATAGATCAGAGATAGGCTAGTGCTCTTGAAGTAGGGCTCTCAACCTCGGAGTCAGAGAAACGCGTCCGGGCCCTTAATTTTAAGTTGTCTGCGTGTTATAAAATAAGTATGTTTTGCTTCTTACATCACCGAACATTGTGCGGAAAGTTACACGCTTGAGTGATTCAAACAAAAATTCTTAAAGGTATGTGAACTCTACCAATTCGCACTTTGTAAGCGCGATGGAGTATGGCGAGTTTTTTATGTTTAGTCAAAGCAATCCTTGTTTTTTGCTCACACTTTGCACGTTAACGTTTTCTTTCTATATACGTTAAATTTGGATGCTTTAAAATAATGTGCGAACACAGAACAATGTTTTTTGAGAAAAAATATTAAAATCATAATAAGAGTATAGTTGCACATAGTAACCACAGTGAACTATGACCTAAATTTCTCCAGACTGAGAGCAGACCCAAACTCAGTAGGATAACATTGGTAGATCCTCTTTTTTTTGTTTTCTAGCGGGAAACTTTCAAAAGGTACCAGACGCCGTGGGAGTGACGCAAGGTTATGTGGGATTTTTACCGCACTAAAACCCCCGGTGGCCGTCCTCGGCGCTAAAAAGTGGACTCCGGGATCTCCAAATGATCGCAACCGGAGTGGTCTAAACGCGTTGCCCCGTCGGGCTCCTCCCAGGTGAGCAGCTGGGCCCACCGCTCCGTCTGGTCTCGAAGACTCTATGCGGGCACGCATACCGCCTCCTGCCCGGGGTCGTCTGTTTTAGTTGCCTCTTACGACAGGCAGGGGACACCGTAGCCCTATTCTGATCCCGGAACTACAGGGATAAAAGTGGTTGACCCACTGACCCAAACTCCGTGGTAGACGACAAAGGGTACAGTAGTGTGACGGCAATGGAGTGAGGGCAAAACTAGTAAGGTAAGTAGCGGTGCCGACCGGGTGTGGGCGGGTCGATGTGCAGCACGCGGTCGCCGCGGTACCACAGCGCGGGCGCGGCGGGCGCGCCGGCCGCGCGGCAGCGCAGCGCCGCCACGCCGCCCGCCGCCGCCGGCTCCGCGCTCAGCGACACCTCCCAGTTCACGTCCGCCACTGCACGATACCATTATTAATTACCAGGTGGTAGACCAGTGTAGTTCGACCGAGGAAGTACCTACCACCTACCACATTTATTTCTAACGTGAAGCAGTTTTGGTAGAAGGGTATGATTGTTGGTTCATAGTCCTTGGAAGTAGGAACACATCGTCGATCGACTTCATATAGAACTAATGTTCTATATAAAGTAGCTGCTGCATAGTTGTATGCTATTTTAATTGGACAAAAAACCTAGAACACTCACAAACAGTATGAAGGTTTTTATTGAAAAGCATTGACGGTGACTGCTTTAATTGAAAAGCAGTCACCGTCGCCTATGGACATTTGCAACACCAGAGGATTCGCCAATGCATCGTCGGCTTTGAAGGTAACAAGTAACACTGCCGCATGCATCTATTAAGGCTTGATTTTCTTCAGCCAAAATGACAAATAAAGGATAATAACTGTAGGTCTGAGTACTTAATATTTATTCAACATCACTCTAAGTCGATAGGAGCTAGGAGTATTGACAATAATAGTTGATTGAATTATACCTGGTTGCAGCAGTACATCCCTGGAGAGCAGCGTGCCGTGCGCGTTGCTGGCGCGGCAGCGCACGGTGGCGGCGGCGGGCGCGGCGCCGTACGCGCTCGCCGGCAGCAGCTCCAGAGTGCCGTTGTTGTGGATACGCCTGCACAACACACAAATAACATGCTTCTATTAAGATGTGTCTATAAAAAAAGTATATTCGTCAAGAAAAATGTTATTAAAGCAATTCTGTGCCTCTTATGAAGAGTGATAGGTATAACATGTTTTATATACATTTACATTCATTACATACATTTTCAATACAACCATATCGTAAGAAAAATTGTACTTTTCTAATCGATATTTGGATGCAAATCTTCGTTACGGAAATATTATGATACAACTTTAGGATAACCTCGTATTTTATTTAACGCAGAGAGATCAATGTAGAGAATCGCGACAAACATCTGGAACTCACTCAAATGTTTTCACCAAACGAAAAGCATGACTTAGGTATTTGTTTCAATGTTTATAAAGCCATATTATTTTATATACAGAAAAGTATATGTAGACAATAATGTCACCTTAGACAAGAGCTTCGATGTTAACTATTAAAAAGAACTTCATACTGTGACTTTTTTGTGACGAATCTTAAAATTTCACTCTCATATTTTTTTCATAACACGCCTAAAGAAGTATAACTTCAAACACTTGATACTGTGGGTAGATAGATAAACGTAATAACTTTGATACTACAATACTGATAATAAAACTTTATAGACCTGAACATTACGGTTAAAGAATGTCACAAGACGTATGTAGAGCGCTCGGTGAACCGCTACATCTTTGTCACAGACGTACGAACTTTGATAATTTAGGCATTATTCTTTTGTCATTTTTATTTACTTATTCGTTCTGTATAATGTATTTAACTTCTACACTATTTAATTTGTTGTATAAGATTATTTGTATACTAGTAAGTGCTCAGATACAAGTACATCGCGTTTATCAGTAGACCGCGTTGCAACGTTAATTGCTTTAAAAATCATCGTACGATTATAAGGCACGTAACTCTAGGATATGCTCTTAATATAGGTACACAACTGTCATTATAAATAAAAATACTGAACGCTTAAGAACACTTGCTATTCAGAGAAAATGTAATGAATTCATTTAGATTAAAACATTTTTAAATGCATACTTTAAAAGCCATGGTATTGCCACCAGTTGAATAGGTAATGCTCTGGAGAGCAATATTTTAAGAAAAATAGCGGGTCGTTAGCGCGGCGCGGATCGAGCGGCGATAATGGAGCGTCCGTCTCCGCGGTAATTACACGGCGACAAATTATGATCACTCGTTTCATTATTACTTTTACGGCAGCAAAAAAATTAGCTTCATTAGAGCTGTTTGTTCTCACAATGATAAATTTATCGCCATTTTTATTGCTTTCTCGGCAGTGAGGACGGAGTGGAAACTTGGGATATTACCTTCGCATCAGCTGCCCTGAGATGACGACATCTATCTTCAGTGTCCTTAGTACGAGTTTATTATGTTTTCTCGAAAACAAACGTTATTTTTATATTTATTGTTCATATATTCACGCTTACGTTGCGTTTATAACTTGTAATACGCTTTACGCTTTCTACACTCATAGCCCCAAACTAGGATTTTTCCAGTGTCGTGGGTACCATGGACACACACAAGACAAATACACAAACACTCAGATCCAGTACATGAATCAAAATTCATCATTCAGATACCTGTCTGGCCGGGAATCGAACCCGGGACCCATTGCGCGTCAGACCGGTATGGTAACCGCACCGCCACGCGGGTCGTTAAACGTAATAATGTAATAATGTACTTTGAAATTATGAGCGACAGTAAGAACGCATTGCTTTGTGTCTTCAAATGTTTTGACAACATAATAAACTCGTACAGTAAAGGGTACTGTGACCTAATAAACTCATATTAATTAAGTGTACTTACTGAACGCGAGTCCGACTATAATTGTAACTAAGACCGCCTCGCTTGCTGCTGAAGCCCTTGGGTGCATCCAAACTTTGATGTGAGTTGCCAATATGCAATATGGTATCTTTTATAGTATTATCATTATCTTTGTTTACAGTAGACTTCATACACTTATAAGAACTTTTTTAAGAGAACTCTCAAATATGTAGGTTTCCTTGAAATTTTTTTCTTCAACTTTTTCCTAATAGGGATATCATTAAAAAAAGGAGACATGTCGCTAGGGTTTGAATCTCGATTGAGAGATCGGGTTTCAATTACAAGGCTTTTATTGCTCTTATATTTTGTGTTATAATTGCTCAATATTTTTTTCAATTTTTTTTTCATTTTACACTCCATATCCGTTTCGTAATATTTTTTCGTAGTAATGCTAAAATATCTCGTTCTATTACCCATCGCAATACTGCTTCACCAGCACTCCGTTCTGTCAATATAAACGTGTTATTACATTTGTTCGGCAAATACGAAATGCATTTTATTGGTCGCGATGCGGTTCGTACGAGTACAAAGGGTTTGCTCGGGAATCTCGTATAATCCGCCGTCGGCTGGCACACTTCGCGGCGGGCCAATAACATGTGAAATATACCAGCTACGCTAACCTAACTGAAATAGAGTATCATATACGAGCGGATTTACTTTCCTTTAACAAAATATAAAGTAAATGTTCTTTTCTTATAGACATAGTTTATTTTTTGTTGTAAAACTTATTCACAGACAATGGTCCTTTTGTAATATACACCATAAAATTTAATTTGCGGGATTGCTGTTCTTCTCGGACAAAGAAAATAGATTCAAATGGTTCAAATGAACATTGCCACACCTTAGACATAATGTTAGCAACATCAGAAAATGTGCACGTATCGGAATAATAATTATAAATATCTTGCTCCTACTTGTCTCTTTTTAAGACCGAGAGTGCTTGATGCGACACACGGAATATTGGATGAACCCGTAGGGATTAGAATATCGTGTAATAATATATTATAAGAAAAAAAACCTGTAGCAGGCCTACGAGACGGTTCACTTTATTTAAGATAAAAACGCAATCTTACCAAACAACTGGTGTTGCTCACGGCAACGCTGGAGCAGTGGGTGCTCAATAAAAGATGAAAATGTCTTCACAAAGTTGTATTTAGTTCTTTTTCTAATTACAAATATCATCTGATTTGAATGTGGGGCGTGGAACTAAAATTTAGAATAAAATATGCCCGTGGTAGTGTCCACTGTAGCCCGGTATTATAGAAGTGTCGAAAAACGAGAGCAAGAAGTATTTAACAAAAATAAAATTATAATTTGAAAGCACCGATATTAACAAGCGCCTTACTATTTAAGAGCAAAAAGTATGATTATGAAATCTATATTGGAGTAGGCGCGAACAACTGAGTATAAATAAATCAATCTTTCCTATTAATATTACAAATGCAAGTGTGAGAATGTATGTGTGTTTGTTACTCTTTTACGCAAAATCAAGTGTTGTATATGTGTGCGTTACCTTATTCCGGGTATGTCTCCGAGTGGCGAGCCGTCGTCCGCGAGCCAGGCGAGGCGCGGCGCGGCGGCGGCGGCGCGCGCGGCGCACGGCACGCGCACGCCCGCGCCCGCCGCGTAGCGCACCACCGCCGGCGGCTCCTCGCTGAACGACGGACCCAGGCGCGACTCCGCGCTCGATGACACGTCTATATTCATCAAAGTCTTTTAATATCTTCATCATAATAGTAAAGGTTAGGTTACATTTTTGTGAACTTATGAAATGACTCCCCAACGTTTAGTTTGTTTTACAGCCGTGTAATTTCACAGATTATTTTTTAGTTAAATCTTTTTAGATATCCATTGGTTACATTAGCATCTAAGTGAATTAACTGCACACCAGCTTATAATATTTAGCGCAGTTACACATACCACCTTTTGCAGTAATAGATTAATTGTTTTTATTTACAAAGTTCTTTTATTGTTTGTATTCTGGAACTATTTTTATTGGCCCTTATTAACCCTGAACCTTTCCAAATATCACGCTTTCTACACTCATAGCCCCACAGTAGGATTTTCTCCTGTGTCGTGGGTACCATGGACACACACAAGATGAATACACAAACACCCAGACCCGGAACAGGAATCTTAACTCATCATTTAGATACCCGATCCGGCCGGGAACAAGTATGAACATTTTTTTCATATCGCAAATAAACATTTTTTTTATGTAACAAAACATAAGTTTAAAAATAAATCTTTTTGAATACGAAGTTGATATTAAAAGATTCTATCCCCATACATGCGACAAACAAGTGTGTAATAAAAAAAATCTTTTGTAACGGACACAAAGCTACGAAGTTTAGCAAATAAGTTTCCAGCGGCGGTCAGAGTTTCAACCCGGACACTGAAACGGTATAATACAGTTGCGTGAATTCTTCCCGCAAACAACGACTAACTTTAAGTCACTTAAAAGTCTAACAGCAAAAGTGGTGTTTGAAACTGTTTGACCTAAAAAAAAGCTCCCGTCGCGCTCCGAGACGCGCCGGCTTCGGGCTCCCGGCGATTGTCCTCAGATGTGTAATTCTGTTAAGTAAGTTGGCAGTTGTTTGCTGAAATTAGTTCGTGTTTTACTTTCACAATTAACTCGCACGGGAGCACACGAAAGAAGAGAATTCATCGAGTCATCGCCTGACGTAATTACAGCCAGGACTTCGCGCTCGTTTTCAGAGACCGTATTTATGAACGCGAGCGGGTGTTTTAAATTAATTCACCGTCTTATTTCTAAAATTTGATTTGCTTAATCGAAGCGAGCGTGCGGTTTATAGTCAATATCGTGTAACGAAATTGATTTAATCAAGAAGTGTTAGCCGACGCAATTTCGGAGTGGAAAGGGTTATAAATAGGACTGAGTAGTGTTTGCGCGGGTGTAGTTAAAATGGCGGTAAAATATCGGAGGAGGTTGCGCCCGCCTTGATCAATGAACACAATAATGTAGCGAGAGGACGAGAGTCGAGCGCGGGCGGGCGGCGGCGGGCGGCGGCGGCGCGGCGCGGCTGCGGTCGCGCTCACTCCGACGCAAGTTCCCGTAACTGAAATGAACACATCTAACAAATCTTCTACTTTATACTTTGTTACGCGAAGTAGGGCATTGTGCCTTTCAGTTAATTAGGGGAAACTACACATACATTAATTACACATTTAATGTGTTTGTGAAACGTTTTCTGGGATTAATATCCCAGAATACTTATGCATAGTTATGATAGATAGACATATAGCTTTGAAGAAGTTGATTGCGATACTTACTTTGCGACATTAAACACCAGGCGAGTAGGATAACACGCAACATTGTGTTATCGTCATTCATCATTGCTACCTGTTGACAAAAAACGTGAACGATTAGTTATGTTACAAAATTGCACAAAGCTAAAAGATGCGTAAGAAATAATAAAATGTGACAAAATGCGTATCTGAATGTGTGACAAGGTCGAGCAAGGTGACAAGGTTGCTAAACAAAATAGCGTGAAACCGAAAATACAAATATTTGAATGAAATTCTGTTCATCTATTTCCTATCTATTATTTTTAAGTTTTCAAGATGTTTTTGAAGAGTTTGAGTTATTGTCGTCTTAATAATTTAGATGGATATAAATATTTTCCAATCTATCACTTTAGAACACAATTATTTTAGTACCCTATGACTTTGATCCAATATTATCTCTGTGCTATTGACCATTTTTATACTATGTCGTTAAAATAAAAGGGACTGTCAATACCATTTAATATTTTTCGAACATTATAAATGAATCAACATAGAGTAGGATAGTGTAGAAAACAATATTTTATTGGCTTTATTGATAAATACTACGGTTAATAAGCCATTATAATGATATATTGCTTACTTTTATTAGTTTTTATTACAAACTGTATTTCAAAATATTGGAACGGCATATTTTTCATATTATAATAGGTACTTAATGTAATATGTATTACCAATCCAGAAAAATATAATTATGTATATCCTATCGTTTCATAAACCATGGTTGGGAATAACTGCATTAAGTGTTTCTTTGCCAATTAAATAATATACTGAGCGCGATGCGGCGCACGCCGGCGGCGGAACATCTGTGCAGCGTAGGGTTGAATTTAACTCGCGATTTTATGTTCTTCATAAATTTATCATGAAAAATCCTTCGAAGGCAAAAGTTTTACAGTTTATCTAACTGGTGCGCATTCAAAAGGAAATATTGCTGCAAATTTCGCACAGTCAAATCGTTTTAGTTCGTAACTTTAGTTTAAAAGAAGTTTAAGCATCGGAGCACATAGCCACGTCCTAATATTAATTTTATTTGCTTCTTTTGAACACATCGGGTGTTCAACTACATGGAAGTAGGTATTAATGTTTAAAGGAATGTCTAAGGAATTATTGTTAAAATTAGTTTTTAATAAAAATCATATAATTTTTACGACTTTGATTTTATGTTGCCTTTATATTTAGCTTTGCAAATTAATATGTTCCCTCTGAATTATTGACTGTTCTACGTATAAATATTTTTTTCCACGTGATAGCTAAAGGTGGTACATTACATTTTGCAATATACTTACATTATACGTACATTACATTATATTGTATTACACATATTGTGTTACCTTTTACCTGAAATGTTATGTTTACTGTATATTATAATAATTATTCCTATATTTAAAGTGAAAAGGCATTATACTATGCAATAATCATATCCATTATATGAAGTGTCAGTGCTGCGATGTAATTACCTAAATTAAGGTTGTATCGCGAGCGCTTCATTTACATGCTTGGAAAGCGCAGCGTCAGCCCTGCGCCCGGCGGCGCCTCCATTGCATAACGTGTTGGCGGAAGTTAGAAGTGGCAAGCGGTTGGCAGTCACAGGAGAGTTACAGTTAATATTTCACTATAAAATGAAATAAACTTTATCGACGTTTTAAAATGCAGAAAAGGGATTGATAAAATTTTATATGGTCATGGTAGATCATACACTATAATTATCAATTTACTGTAATTATCATGTAGCGTTACGATTTTAAATTATTACAAGATACCAGTGTTTCCTGGTATAAATATCCCCATTTAAAACCGTATTCTATATCTAAACGTAGCGCAAAGAGGTTATATATTTATTTAATTTTATTAAAATGCAAAATTTGTTCTTTTGAACCGTGTAGGTGATTTTGGATCCGTATAAGTTTTTTTCATTACAACTTTATTCTTAAGAAATGTAAAACATAACTCTCTGTATTGCTCGCCGAACGACTTTAAACTTGTGTATGAGTCCCATCGTTAGTGCATACATTAGTGTCTCTTAAGTCATGACCGGTAGAAAACAAATTGAAATCTCAGTAATATAGTTCGCTTGAATCATATAATCTTATTTACTTTGTATTTGTCTTTTTTGAACGTATCCCTGTTAGTTTTAAATTTTTCCAAAATAATTAGTCCTAAAATTGTTATATACACTAAAACTTTTATGTATTCTACGTAATTATAGCTCCACATTGCAAATTTGTCTGGAAGACATCTCAGTTTAGCGAAAAGAATACCTCTTGAAATAGCTTGCGGGATTTTTTTTATTTCTTTTTCCTGGATAAAGTTAAATGTTTGGTTAAGTGTGTGTAATAACAAGAAAATATAACAACAGCAGAAACACTCCCACTGTTTAACTTAGATGTTAGGACCACTAAATTATTTATATTTATACGCAACTTAGTAAAACGCAAGCCGTTTACAACTTACGGCCCGACCCAGCTGTTTGTGCGCTTCCCGTGCAGTCAGGGTTACGTTACTCGCCCCTTAACTTTTGATTGGGTATCGTGCGAGGGTTCCGGATGAATGAACAACTTAGCTCCAGTGCTCCGAGATGCTTGTGATGTTTAAGTGCTTCCCGGATATGATATATTTTATTATCAAGCTGTGCTGTGTCGCTCAACAGATATTTATGTTTTTTTAATAATGGTACTTTGTCAATACAGGACAGTCAATATTGATTTAATATCTTTAACACAACATCTTTCTACATTTTTTTTCTATACGAGGATGTAAAATCCTAAAAGTGGTAGAACTGAATGTGATTCGTTGCTAGATTCACCACCGCTACACCAATATCTCTCTAATAACGTAATGTTAAGCACTTCTGTGTTATGGTTTGGAGGTGAAAATACGAACTTATCCGAAGCATTAAAATTTAGTCTTCACAGGTAGCAATGCATCTGTGGCCAACTGTAGGTAAGCGACTAATCTTATCAGAGCATAATCCACTTATTACGAAGTAGACTGTAACAAAGGGTATCAAATTATATAATAGAAAATCTAAACACGTTACCTTATTTCTTACTGGAATGGGACAATTTAAATCTCTCGCATATTTTAGTACGATGTGAAATCCATTCAGGAATACGGTTAAAGTGGACAAAGTTCTCAGTTCAGTATTGTGCGATATAATTTCGGACGCAGCCCCATTCCTCATGCGGTGGCATGTTCGGAATGGCGGGCGCTCCTAGCGACAATGTTATCAACTGGACAATGCTCACTATATACAATACGTGAGCAATAGTTTTATTCGTTAGAAACACTAAAATTGTGTTACGTTTAGAACATTCACAAGAGAATGCACGTACTTAGTGCAACAAAGTGTTACCACTTAAATGTATATTTACTGTTACTGTTAAAACAATGTAGCGAAACGACTTCTCTGGTGTTGTAAATATTTGTAGAGAATGGTGGTACTTTTTAATTCGGTAGCCCGTCCACCTTTGTCTCTGTAGTTTCGAGATCAAAATAGGGCTACGGTATTCCCTGCCTGTCGTAAGAGGCGATTAAAGGGGTTTGCGGGGGTAACCCCGGGCAGCTAGAGTGGAACCTCGAACCGTTCGGCCAGAAGAATCCGGTTGCGTTTCTTTGGAGATCTCGAAGTCCTTTTTCTTGCGCCAAAGACGGCCACCGGCATTTTCTGCGGTGAAAATTTCACATAACCACGGCGTCAGGTACATTTCAAAAGTCCCCACGAGAACAAAAAAAACCTCGTCCACCTTATTGATAGGTCTCATTACGAAAGAAGGTAAATATTTTCCAGTAGTAATTGTAAATTTGTTAGATTTTGTTCACTGCATATATTCCATCTATTAAGAACCTTGCGGAAAGTCCCAGAGCTATGTATTTAAAGAATAGTAGTCTTATTGCAACTATGTGTGCCAGCGTATTCTTGTGCAAAGACAAGTAAAATACCTCAATTCCTTTTTTATAATAACTTTACTGTAAATCATAATAAAACTACAAAAAAATATTTAGAAATTAAAATTCATTTCATTTTCAAAATTAAGATAAAATATGAAAAGTAAATTTAATTAAATTATTTAAATTATATGTATTACATAACCACCAGTTCCTATTTTCCCAATATTAATGAGATTATTTGAATATTAGCTGGATAAGTGATATTACATCTGGGCGTAAGTGAAGGCGCCCTCAGGCCGGAGGCACTCGCCACAACGAGCCGTGATCCATTAGCCACGTGCGAGCGCACTGTTTACGACGCCACTTTACTCACTACACGTCATAATTCGCTCGTATCCTTCAAGATATACGACGGGTTACTGCTTGTGTTGAAAGCACCTCGTATTTTCAATTCGTCTTTATTGCAACTCATGTCTCACGTTTGATCATGTGTTCCACCTGAACGTAAGTGCCTATTAGTCGTCCACTGACGTATGGAACCAACGATATATATGAGTAGAACAGGGCCTCCACCTGAAGCCGGTCGTAATCTCGGTGCTACATCTAAGGACTAATATGGTCGCTTTATATTTTAGTCACGGATTTCCTTTCCATCGTTACGAGGGACAGTGTGAGGCAAGCAAGAAATAGATGCGGCGATGGTACCTCCCTATTCGAACGACATTCAATCTATAATTTTCAAACCATCATCAACACCACTGCTACGTGCGAGTATTTTACTAAATCTTGAATCTAGTACAACAGGTGGTAGAACCAGTGTAGTTCGACCGGGGAGGTATTTCTAGCGTGAAGCATTTCTTGTGTTTCGATGGAAGGGTGTGAATGCCGGTACACTTTTATATGAGGCGACAATCTTAGTCCTCGGGAGTAGCAACACATCTGTGATTGACTTCAGATAGAACCCATGTTCTGTATGAAGTTGATTACAGATGTCCATAGGCGGCAGTGACCACTTACCATGAGGTGGACTGCATGCTCGTTTGCTTCTTCAGTGAAATAAAAAAAGTATGTATAAAAATGGGGTTGCTTTGACTGGTTGCCGTTCGTCGTCGTGTCAAACACCTACGAGGCAAAAGCCGGAGTTCATTCGAAAACGCAACACGGTAGTTTACGAACATAATCTTTCGGCGGTGGTTTCGGCAGATTACTGACCGAAATGGAAACCTCGGTCAAAACTTCTTCATACCCGATTGTGCCGACAGGCGGGTGATGGTTTTCGAAAGTATTACTTGCACCACACCCCAAACAGCTTGATATATTGTAATTCATAAAAGAGTTAATTCAAGTAAATTATTAGAATAAAGACACCCGATTACAAATTTTAGTTTTAGCAGTTATTTTTTGTAATCATATTAATTTCTTGTTAGCTGATGGTCAAAAGCGAAACGTAACCGTCGGTCGATTTACTTCATCCGGCGGAAGATCTTGTTTTAACAAAACATGTTTAGTAAAAAAAGTTTATCATTTTATGTATCGAAAAGTTATATGTAATATTAATAGAATGAAAATATAAAGTAAAACTTAAACATTGCGCAGAACATAATAAAATTTTGCGTAGCCCTGCGACGAAGTCCCTGTAGTTCCGGGATCAGAATAGGGCTACGGCATCCCCTGCCTGTCGTAAGAGGCGACTAAAAGGGCCTTCGGGGGTTGCAGGCGTGGGAGCCCGAACCGTTCGGTCAGGCGATCCCGGGAAGAACGGCGGTATATGTGGTCGCATACCGTCGTAAAGACTAGAGGGAGCGGTGGGCCCAGCCACCCATCTGGGAGGAGCCCGATGGGGCAACGCGCTCAGAGGATTCCGGTTGCGGTCGAACCGAGTACCCGGAGTCCTCTTTATAGCGCCGAGGACGGCCACCGGGGGGGTTTTAGTGCGGTAAAAATCCCACATAACCCTGCATCGCTCCCACGGCGTCGGGTACCTTTAGAAGGTTTCCCCCTCGAGAACAAAAAAAAAAGCCCTGCGACGAAACAAATTTATATGAAAAATAGTAAAGACGAGCATTGGTAACAATAGTTATAAAAAATTGGCCCCTTACTTTGGGACGCCCGCGATGCAGATTTGGAATGACGTCACTAGATTTAATGTAACAATATTTGACTAGCAAAATATACTAACAAACTAAGAAGAAAGAAAACAAGAAACAAGAAAAGTTAAATATAATCTTGAAAAGGGAGCTTCGTAGTCATTCTGTTGACTGTGCGTGTTGGTGGCCGCGGATAATGAATAATTTAAATCTAAGACATTTCTCATTTCTGCTGTGCTCATTTCCTTAATCCTCCTACGGCCGGAAATAAGAGTGGTGGTACTCGAATGAGCAGTTCAATTATGTTTCATCGTGGCGAATGTTGCAAATATGTTGAAGATGCTTTATATTTACTGGATATTGCTAAATGGCGTATGGTTGAATGTATGATACTTGATGATGTTCTGCAGTAAACGAGTGTGTGCCGCAGCCGGCTCGCGAGAGGCACTCGACGCGATCCATTAGCGGGGTGTGTTTCGTGGTATTTTATGACGCCACTTAATTCCTAATAGCTCTTGTAGCGAGCGCCGCTCCACCACTTAATTATGCCCACATAAATCATGCTATTAACGATACTACTTTATAGCGGAATTTCGAATAGGAAAAAGACTCCGAATTCATAATCCGCTGTTAAATATATGTACGTCTTGGAATAGTTATACACACAAGAATCATATCTAGGGGCTATGGATGGGACATTGTTAAGATAGTCATACAAAATCATTTTTCCTTCATTTATTCATTGATGCAATCATGGATTGGATAATATTTAATGTTATACCTATATCAGAACTAATTTGTCTGGTCCATTACTACAATATAACATATTACATGTTATATGCATTTTATTATGTAACGGGCACTTATGAGTCTACTAACGCCATATATAGAATAGGAATCTAAAGTCTGCCTGATCAGGTACCGAATCCGTAACCAGGTTTCTGGAATTCTTTAATGATGAACACCGCGTCACATATGTATGTATCCAATGACATATACTGTATAGAATTGATGACATACATATTTATAATTAACTAAGAATTATGAAATTATAAAACATATAAGCTGATGTTACTGTACTCGGTTTTTTGAAATTTATTTATTTATTTATTTAAACTTTATTATACCGTAAATATGGTACAAAAGGCGGACTTAATGCTAGAAGCATTCTCTACCAGTCAACCATTGGGCTAAGCAGAAAAAATTTCAAGGCGGTATATGATTAATAGATATAATAGATATACCTAATGGTATTAATATATATATTAATATATATATATTAATACCATTAGAGTTTTATATATATATATATAAAACTCTAGGTCATATTTCTGTAATTAACTCTAGGTCATATTTTTATTTTTGTAATTTGCAAGCCTGAACGTATAGAACTATCTATATTTGTCACAAGCATTTGAAATTTCATTAGTGATTCGAATAAAAAAATCTACTACCGTGAACAAAAGGTAGTAAAACAAATCCGAAAAAATACATAAGAATATATCGATGACCGCATGTAGCACCTATTTTTAGGCCATTTTATATAATAATAATTTGTATAATATCTTGCCTATGGCATTAATATTAATGTAATAATTATTTTACTGTAAATTATTCTCAGAAAGACCATCATTTTCATCTCTTCACTTGTAATTCGATTGAATAATTTTAATTTTAGCGGGTGTCTCCAGCTGTCGACGGAGTGTTAGTTGGAGCAGACGCGACGTGCTGCAGGGGTTGTTTCTTGTATTCAATTTTTGGTCGTTAACGACCGGGGTCGTGAGTGGCAGCTATCAGTGATGTTTGACGGTTCAAAATTGTACTGTAGCACAAAACACTCTTACTACAAATAGATATTTTGGCTAAGCATAACATATTCAATAAATAATTTTGCATGAACATATCCAATACACAATTTACGTGAAGTTTGATAGCATAATGACTACACGATAACATAGACCATAGTTTCTCATTTGCGCAGTATTAATAATGCCGTGTGGTGACGGCCAAACGATTAGACATACAGGATATATAACTAAATACAATTTTTGTGCTCATGTTACTCGTCCACACAAAGTTAATAATTGTTTTATGGGGTTATAATAAACTTCCTGTTTAAATCGGAAATTTGTCATGAAATAAGTCCAAATTATTGATTAAGTTATAGCTTTTACTACCTTTTAAAAAAAACATGATTATTAAAAATATGTAAAAAAAGACAAACCCGCTGACTTTCTTCTTTTTCAGTTGAGGGCGTGTTTCGATCGGGTAGTGTAAGAAAAAAATTATAACTGACAATTTGTAATTGCCGTAGCCGTAGCCATTGTTGCCGTAGCCATTTCATTTTATTTCATTTCACTTCACTAACACAGGCAAGGTAGGCGTGGTGGCTATTGGCAAAAAACCCTCAATAGGGATTTTAGTGTAGAAGTGAATCTCAAAAGGCTAATGGATGGGTAGATAAAATATACACGGAGGCTTATAAGTAATCAACTCAGCCCAAGATGTTCTAAAATCCCATGTGACATAAATCTTATTTCGATGTCGTAGAGTGTCAGAGATGATAGGAGCCATATTGAGAGGTCTCATTACCATAAGCATTGTACCGAGAGGAGCCGCCCGTCGCAGACGCTGAATAATGTAATAATCCTGCGATCATGAACCGTAATACTTGTAAGGAACTGTTTGGTACATTTCGGATAATAAACAAAGGTTGAGATTGTGGAAATACGTTGAGATAGTCTTAATGTTACGACGCCTATTAATTTTCCTACAGCTTTTCTCGCAGTATAGTGCAAATGACTTAGTAGATTTTTTTCTCAATATTTTTATAACTCCATCCCATGATAATGCAGCGCTCTGAGTAACTATCTCTTCGATTTTCTTCGTTTCCAGGTTGATTGTGGCCGTTTGATACCCCCATTTTTTAAGCAACTTAAATCCGCTGTGACGCGAAAACGCCGAAAAATAGAACATACACATTATTAATTGATTGGACCAAGTCAAGTTGTATTGATCTAAACTACAATCTACCTACATGTGAAACTTGTGCAAATCATATACCAAAATGCTCGCCAGCTCCCTAACTATTTGGTTTGCTATTGACTTTAATAATTTCCCGTACAGCTCGCGCTCGTTGATGTCTTTGTAAAAGATACTAGGCATAATTTCAATTTTTACTACCTAGCGTGATGTTCTCATCGCGAATACAATGCTTCTTTTTACTCTAAATGCTTATTGTTCTCTTTTATTCATTTATATAATAACAATTAGGGAAAAATATATTTTTTGGATTTTTAAACAAAAACGAATACATAACTTAATAATATCCAACTATGAAGTAAATTATGATTTTAAGTTGAATAAAATTAAGTTAATTTTAAGAAATATTCTTTTTTTTTTAATAGTAAATAATTTTGTTAAACAATAGTTGCATTTGTATGGTGGTAGAACGCATATGGTCCGACCGCGGAGGTACCATCACCACACCTATTTCTAGTGTGAAGCAATTCTTCTATTTCGGTGAAATCGTGTTGTATGCTGATTTATTTTAAAATAAAGCTACTATTAGTCCTCGGCAGTATGAATACGTCTGTCATGGTTTCGATGGAACCTTTGTTCTGTAAGAAGGTGCTTACAGATGTCCATGGGCGGCATTTACCACTTACTAAGGTGCAGACTGTATACACGTTTGCTATTTCAATTTTATAAATAAATATAAGCCTTACTAGTACGACAATCATGATATTATAACTGGAGTTGCAAGTTATAACATAATCCCCCACACGCCCGACGCAGCTCGCTGCGCGCCGCTGGCGGGCTGCCATCTCCGGCTAAACTTCGTAATCCCCTCAATCAACCCCTGACATCAAAATCCTCTGTTTAGTTTCCGGGGACTAAATAGTGTCCTGTTAAATTATTTGTGGGAAATAGCTATAGAGATCCGTCAGGGAAATTAGGAAGAAATAATTGAAAAACGCTTTCTGCACTTGAAGCCCTGTAATAGAATGCATTGTACTTTGTATCTTAGGCATATATACATGAAAAACTTAATAAGAACTCTCAGAAATAAGCATTTAAATTGGACTTTTTCTTTTAAACACTCTAACAATATGCGATCATCTTGTGGTCATTGTACTATTTGGTAATAGGTGATGCACATTTCTTTTCTTGTAATTAAAATATATAAGTAAACCAGCTATTTCCTGATATATAAATACGGCATATAAAGAATATAAAGAAATAAAAATACAATAAAGTGTTTATTTAGTTACTTCAATTATTATAACATTTATTTAAATTTATTAAAATGTAGGTTTTTTGGGCCAGGACTCCTCGCGGGCGTCCTCAAGACATCCGACTAAAATTTGATTACAATTATATGAATGGTTTCAAAATACATATAAGCCAAACATACAAATATTGATTTTTATTCTTGTGGATGAATGTGCAACACATAATATTTCGTAAAGTTAATTTATATAAAGTATTATACAAGCACCGGACTTAATTGCAAGAACATTATATCCTTCACGGCTCGTAGTTTTGCTCCTAATCCGCGCACGTCTTGGGGACGTTGCACTATCCTGTAAGGGGACACTGGAACTTAATCCCAACTGAACTCTTCGCCGTGTAATGCAATTGCAACTAAGGGGATCGTTCCTGCGGGGTTTCTTTCTTTTTGTTTTTCGAGGGATGCTATTTCAAGTTGAAAGACAACTTAATTAGTCTTTAGATTGCGTGAAAGGATGGTTTATTTTAAAAATACTTTCCATTCTGTAATTAAAAACTAGTTATTAAGCCGAGCTAAGTTATCAGTCATTGACTCGTTAGGCCACGCATGTGCCATTAGAAAATGTCTGAACCATAATCCATCACGCTAATTAAATGCGGATGTGTAGACTCTAAAAACGTTGAAGATTTTTTATGAAAACTCAAAACGTTAGAATTTCTTACAATGTTGCCTTCCCGTTCAAAATGAGATTGTATTTAATAAAATATTATTAGATATTGATTAAAATTAATTTGAGTAAGTATGAGAATAATACTGCAAAATTAGATTTTTTAAATATAAATTTTAGCCTGAGATCAGAGTTTGAGAGGCGAGGCTAATTTCAAACCACTAGGCTATCATAAATGGATGAATGGATTGCTATGGATCAGTGCGCCTATTCAAAGGCAAACAAAAGCACCTGAGAAGACGGTATTCTGATGTGTACTACGATGCGTATCAGGTACTGCTACTTAAATAAACAAATTTAAATGGGTAGTATATATCTTGATTTCTGAAGTTACTGTAAGGGACTCTGGCATTAGCTTTCACCACAATACACAAATAGTGGAGCGGTTACCATACCGGTCTGCCGCTCAATGGGTCCCGGCTTCGATTCCCGGCCAGTCAGGTATCCAAATGATGAGCTTAGATTCGTGTTCTGGGTCTGGGTGTTTGTGTATTCGTCTTGTGTGTACCCATGGTACCCACGACACAGGAGAAAATCCTACTGTGGGTGTAGAAAGCTAGTTTATTGAAAAAAGAAAAAAAAAGGCAAGTTCAGCAAAAGAAAAGAATTGTCGAAACGTTACTTTAATTTCAATCAAGTAAAAGTACGAACTGTATTCGCCAACTAAACTGTAATGTTGACTTAAGCCGTTGGTAATCAGAGGTTCAGGTGAACACTAAGTGGATCGGTCCTACGGTACTCAAATAGAGAACCAATCGTTAGTGATCCAGATATTTTACCGCAAAATGTCAATAATACCGAGAATTCATAGCATTAGGATATTAAATAGCTGTATTGTTGTTGGACGACATGATCCAACGATCCCCATTAGCACCGTGACTATCATGTTATATCATATTGTCAAAACAGAGTATCAAGTTATGGGTAGACAATATCCATAATGAGGATTCTGTTACAGTGACATTATTTATCAGTTTTAGTACATATACTAGTATACTAAAATATTTTTTGTGTACAGTAATAATTAAACAATTTAGTTTATCTATATGTACGGCAACAACCTGTACAAAAAAAGTAGAAAATAAATAATATTTAAAAAAAAACTAAAAAACACGCTTTTTATAGAAAACCGAACTAAAAAATAGAAAATAAATTTAAATGAATATAAATTAAGAAAATAGTGTTTAAAGGAGAATGGCGAGTTTGGCCTTAGTTGCGTATATAGTCAAAGACAGTGTGAAAAAAAACCTTATATTAAGTTAATATTTATACCGTAATTGAATATTTTTTACATCCCGCAGTAGTGCATAAAATGAAAGAATACATTTTATTTTTTGTTCTAGAACTTGCATGTGAAAGGGAACGCAGTCAGGTATACGTTTCGTTGTAAATTAACAGTTTTTGAAGTGAAACTTCTTTATCGGGGGTTTATCGGGGGTATTTTTCAGAAAAAAAAATAACGTCATAAAGAAGTTTCACTTCTTACGAGTGTACGCTAGTACACGCACACATTTTTAAATCTTTAATACATTTTCTCTGTGGAATGAAACGCATGTTTACGAAAATTACGAAATGTCAGCGTCAACTGTCAGTTACCAATTACTGTCATTGTTCACTTTTTTTTTATTTCTACATCTAACCTCAAACAAGATTAGAACTTAAAAAATTGAAACTTTTTTTTGTTTTAATCTTTTTATATATATATTTTTATTTTTTATGTTAGCTAATTACCAGACGAAGTCAACGGAGTAATAATTACAAAGAACAAAACAATTATGTATAATCAATTTGACTTGCAAAGTATAACATGCCTTAAGTTATATAAAAAAAACCTTAAGTTTTAAAGAAAATATTATCTTTTTAATGAATTTACAATATGATAATCTACATAATTACACACGTCATAACAGTATACGTTTAAAAAAATATTAGAGCCAAGCATGTATTGAAATTCGCCATTCTCCTTTCAATGAATATAAATAAATAGTAGTGTGAATAAAAAAAATATATTTTATTTTTAAAAAAGCGTGGGGTGCATGGTGTCAATGTTTTTTAGTTTTTTTAAACTATTAATTATTTTCTACTTTTTAGTCAAATTAAAAAATGGAATAATTTTATGAAATTAGTGTATTGTCATCGGTCCTCAATAAATCTACAAAGTTTGAACGAAATCTGGCCGTTTAAAGTGGGTCAAAATCGCGCCCAAAGAAGTCGGTTACAAACAAACATACAGGTGAAGCTAATAAAAAGCTAATAATAAATACATTTCCTTTCATTGCATTTCAATGAAATGAAATGTCTTTATTTTTTGTATAGGCCTACGGGGGCATTTAAAAATTGTCAGTTTCATTTTTTTTCTTACACTACCACCGGTTCTGAATACGACCTCAACTGAGAAGATCCGGCAAGAAACTCAGCGGGTTTGTCTTTTTTGTTATTTATACCAATTTTTTAAAAATATAATTACAATCGTGTTTTTTTACATGGTAATGAAAGTTAGCTCCTCCAGTACCTTGCCTTACAATACGAATCAAATGATATATCAACGATCGTATTTTACTCAAAATATTGCACTGAAACTTATTTTTAACATTTTTTTTTAGAAGAAAACAAATTTATTTATAGTAAACCAAATCTATAACTCAAAACTAAATTTAAAATCTTGTTTTATTAATACTAATTTTGAGAAGATGTACGTGTGTTACTCTGCTACGTATAAATTACGATTCAGATATCGCGGAAATTTGGCACACACATAGTTTATGGCCTAAATTAACATATAGAATACTCATTACTAACTATAACTTAGTAGGTTAGTAGTAGAAATAACTTAGTAAACTATAAAACTATAACTAAATACACGAGGTTTTGTGAAAGCAAAAAAATATAACAAACAATGAATAATGATTTAATATCCGTGGAGTATGCATTTCTATTTTTTTTTAATATATTATGCTTTGTTAAAAATGTTGAACAAATTTAAATCATGTATACGTATTGATAAACAATATCCTTTTAATATTTAGTAATATTGTTTATGGAAATTCTGTTCGCACCAAAAAACATAGCTTAACAAAATAACATTTTATTAGCCTTCGCGTAACTTCTAAAGTAAACTCCAAGTTTTGCGATACCGAACCAAATGGAGCGTGAGTTTCCGGGAGAGTTAGCATCAAACAATAACTTTAAGCTCACCTGCTTTGGAAACAACCGTCGCACGAGACATTTATGCACAACCTTAGTTTCACTGAACACTACACGAATTTAAAGGCTAATTAGGAAAGATAAATCGAAAAATTAATGTTAGAAGGATATTTGTTTCGGAGTGACTCTCGTAGCTATTTCGTAGCAGATTCGTAGTCGGTAGCGCGTTTCGTAGGCCGCGGGGCCGCGCTTGTGCGGACGTATGCCGCAAGCCGCGGCCGAACTCTGAGTGAGGCTGGCGGAGCGCTACGGACACTCAATTGTTCCCTCAAGCGTCCAACGTTATTTTCTTGGGATCCAGGATTTGTTCTTTGATATATAGGAATTGTGTTGCAGTAGAAATATATTAAAATTACCTATTTATCAATTATAAATTTCTTTGCTATTATAATTTTCATTGAAATATAGTTTTATTTTATTTGTACCTACATATATCTTTGTTAATCCAATTGCTTTGGTATCAGTTAAATAAATGAAACATTCTGTTATATTTATTGAAATTTGTACAGAGTAAAAACTGATTTATAGAGTATTAATGGTAGTAATAGTGTACCCCAAGCAAACATTAGATTTTCGCTTTATTAATTGCTGTTTCTGAACTCAGTTTGAATGGAGTGAAAATTTCATTTACCGTGAAGATCTTGTTAGCCGCGCTTGTTCATTTTCGGTTCTAAATTGTAATGAATATTACGAATGAAAACGCGCGATAGAGCTCGAATAAAATTAATGTATATTTAATAAAAGCAATCGCTTTGACAGTTGCTATATAAATTAAGAGGCGTAACTTGATGAAGAATCGGGTCATTTATCTCAAAGATATTATTATTGTTGGCTCGAGCGGAGGACAACTCGGATCGCCTTTCACACGAGTAATGAGTGTTAATTAATCCTCTTAGAACATTCCATTACTTACGAAGTTTGATGGCAATGCTTGTGGAAGGATGTCTATGTTGCGGGATTAAGCATCTACTTAGCTACGTCTGAAACTTTAACCTTAATTATAGTAATTATTAAATGAGTATCACATTTATACAAAGTTTTTAGAACAATAATATGCCATCTCACTTATATGTAGAATAACAAATAGTTACTGAAATATGTAACGTTTCTGAAACGTATAATTAAAGGTTTTTTCTGCAATTATTATGTATACATACTTAACGATTTTGGTCACCCACGTAGAGCTAGAACTAAAAAGTTGCGGGTTAATTTGTGTGGTATGATTTTCTATCTTTTTTTATATTGTTAAAGATATTAGTTACATATCACTCAAACGCTGCATAGAAGTAACACAGTTTATATTCCGAAAATGTTTGGGTTTCCTGATTACAGAAATAGTGAAGCGAGAAGCTTAACTAAGATATCTGCACATTCGCATTTAAAATTAAAATATTTTCAAATGTTAACCCAGTATTCAATGATAATTATTTAATTTCAAAATATTATGTAGGTAATCAGGCAGATTATTATTGATTACCTATATAATGTTGACGACCTGCGTGGCGTAGCGGTTACCATACCGGTACGACGCGCAATGGGTCCCGGGTTCGATCCCCGGCCAGACAGGTATCTGGATGATGAGTTTAGATTCCTGTTCTGGGTCTGGGTGTTTGTGTATTCGTCTTGTGTGTGTCCATGGTACCCACGACACAGGAGAAAATCCTACTGTGGGACTATGAGTGTAGAAAGCGTGTAATGTCCACCAATTCGCACTTGGCCAGAGCGGCGGTCTATGGCCTAAACTCTCTCATTCTGGGAGAACCCGTGCCTAGCAGTGGGCCAATAATGAGTTGATGAGAGATGTAGGTAATAATATGTAATTCAATATTTTAATACAATAATTTTGTCTACAATTCTGAAGTACGTAAATCAATGGCTCATTTTCGTTTGACGTCATGTAATTCCCGGTTACGGTTGCGGGTGTGTGCGACAGGGTTGCGGCCGGAGATTGCACACCTCGTTGGATTCACTGCTTGGGCTGCCATACCGGTAGTGGTTATAATGCAAAAAACGTTAGAATTCTCTTGTAGAATCCCACTGCGGAAGAACTGCCTCCACACGATTTTTTGTCATGAATCGAATTTAACGATTGAGTTTGAAATGTATTGACACCACTGATACCAATAGTATTTTATTCTAAAAATGAGTGAAAGGAAATTGAATGCCTTTATTTTTCATAGGCCTACGGGGGCACCTACAAATTGTCAGTTACATTTTTTTACTCTATACTGGATCGGAACACGACTTAAATTAATGAATTCAGACCTGCAATCTGGTCATCATTACGTCCGAATAAATGATATATTTACATAAACATTAAGATTTACTTGTCAACTGTATGTACCCGTCACTCGGATTCCTGCAATAAGGAAGCCGTCAGCTCGTCGCACGCAACGATGTGTGCGGATAATATCATCAACATAATAATATATGAAGTGTGGCAGTCGCGAGACGCTTTATACGAGCACTGATTTGTGGAAATGAGATCTTCTTAGAGTTTCAGATTTCACCGGCTTTTCATATTTACTGTAATACTTATGGTTAAACTTCACAGGCTATTTATAAATATTTGTTTAGTTTACATATTAACGTTTATACAACGTTATGTAAACTTTCAGTCAAGTGAAGATACAATCTTCTTTATAATAATACGTGAAGCAAAAATTTGTGATTCGTTTTTAAGACATTTGCCGCAGGCGGAGGGGTATGAATTTACGCACGGTTATAGTTGATGTAGAGAAGGATTGCGCAATGCTAATATTTTTCTCAAACAATGCATAAAACATACATAAAATCAACTAAAAACGCGTTACACTCACTACCATTCATTTGACACAAACACATAGATAATCAACAAAATAGAACATTCAATGTCTTACTATGAAAACACATAACGTCAAAAATGTCAGATGTCTTTGTCAAAATACCCGCTATTGCTTTTAATTGCAGCTTAGTTAATAAACCTCTTTTAACCTTTAACGGATGCGTTTAAAACAACTTGAAAATTATTACAATTTATTTAAATTATAGAAATATTTGTGCCACTTTGGACAATATGAAGTTTAGTTTTTTAATTTAAATTACGCTCGAACTTCGACCGTTACGACGGGTGACTAGTTATTATTATTGTGTCTAGATTATACTACAGGTTTGGCGCTATATTTCAATTATAATTATTATTTTTGATTTCTATAATGTTTGCATTTTGCTAACAACACTCATTTTGGATGGGTATCCCTTCAATACTAAAAAACATAAGCATCTGTGATGATCTTTAGCCAATATTCGCGCGCAAAATTACACCACTACGAAAAATGTATAATAAATAATTAAACTTCACACATTTGCAATCAACGCTTAAATTATAACTTTGGAATTCATTAACTATGTACACTTGAACAGTGACGAGACTGTCAGCTTGCTCCGCTGCGGAGAATATTACAATTACAATAACAATAATATTAAGTACGTGACATAATAATATGCGTGGCGGCGCTCGTGCCTGTCAATGAAAGCAACAACTTATTAAGAACCTCCTCAATGTATTACATGGTATATCACGGTCTATTCAGTATATTACAGTAGATATATAGTGTATAGGGTTAAGTGTATCTTATATTTTAAGATAGTAGCTTCTTAGAAGTTTATATTTGCAAGGTGGCCCGAGAGGTACCACCGTCATACCTATTTACAACGTGCCTCGGTTCTTGTGGTTCCGTGGGACAGTGTGGTTGCCGACTCACTTTAATCTAAGGCGAACAGGAATAACTCGGAACTGCAAAGTATTTGCGATTGACTTCGAATTGAACCCTTGTTTCGTAGGAAGTTTCAGATTTCTTTGGGCGGCAGTAACCACTTACCGTCAGGTGGACTATGCGCTCGTCTAGTTCTACAATCTTATTAAAAAAACGTGTCAGACAATACCTTTACAGTCGATTGAGGTACAACATGTTACCTTATTCACAAATAAATTGATTTGATTTGATTTGACAACCTATTATCGTCCCACTGCTAGGCACAGGGAGTTTTTAGGCCGTAGTCCACCGCGCTGGCCAATTGCGAATTGGTGGTGAAGTTCGAGAACTCTTTTTTAAAAAAAATCTTGGGTGTGTAGGTTTCCTCACGATGTTTTCTTTCACCAAAAAGCAGTGATAATTAGTTCCTAATACGCACATAAATTATATGTGCGTGCCTGGGTTTGAACCTCGGACCTCCCGATTGAGAGGGCCAGTTTCAACCATTTGGCTATCACTGCTCTACTATTGAGTAATCGACTGTAAAAGTATTATGCAAGCGCGGAGTAATGCACGCAATTTTACGTAAAATTATTTTATGAGGTATTCGAAAGGAAAATTCAAAATGTTTCGGTTCATTTGGTTGCTTTCTTTTCTGTCATCCACTTTACACTTAAACAGATCGCCATTCAAACAACAACTTCGACGATTCACTGAAATTAATGCTGGAAGCAGAGGCTGAGGAGAAAAAAATTAAAACACTTTCAAATTGAGGGGACGAAGGATGGCAGAGAGGAGTGCGCGGGTGCGGGGGAGGGCGGAGACGTCGTCCCCGGAGCGTGAAGATACCTTGATGAAAAGAAAATGAAACCTGCAACGGGGTGATGTAACGCCACAGACTAGCGCACCGAGAGGGACTCTCGGCCTCCCGATCCGCGGAACTCATTATGTTCCAAATTAAAGGGATGCCACAAAACGATGATGATACTGTTTATATACTATATGTTTCGGCGATATTTGTTTTTATTTAGTTTGTCATATTAAGCAGAATTGGTCCAACTGGTATCACTAAGAGGTTTAAAATGACAGCCAATATTAGATATTAGAAAGGAAGAAATAAAAAATGTAAATCGTTCAAATATTAAAATTATAAATATAAATATTAGTACAAATTATCTACTACGTGAATCACACATAAATAATTCTATACTAAAGTTATTTAGTACAGAGCAGATAAAAAATAAAAATCATGTACATCTGTGTAGTACATTTAATGCCAGGTGTAGATAACTATGCAACAGAGGCTACGAAATAATCAGAGGCAACAGCTCCTAAATCATTCAAACGGAAACTAATTCAAAGTTAGGACGCTATCGTGTAGCAGCATTTGAATAACAAAGAATGAAGCGGCTGGAGTTCGGCGTCGCGCACAAAAGCGAGAGTAATCAGCGTCAGGAGCCCGCGCAGTTCGGCGGCGGGCATCCGCGCATTGTCTGTTCCGATCTAATCTGTTTCGTCTGGAGGAACGAGATTGGAGAGCATTGTGCGGCCGCTCGCGTCGCCGCCGCGCGGATGAATGAAGCGCCGTGAATTAAAAGAAATACATTTCATGGTGGACTTAATTGCGGCGGAGTCGTCGCCGTAAGTGATTGCGGGACGCCATATCGAAATGAATTTTACCACGCCGCTCTGTCGTCGTCACCCAGTTGTTTTAGCACTTTTAATTTCTAAAGAATAATGCATCTCTAAGTGCTATGCGCTTTCAAGAATATAATTGTCACAATGGGCACGCTAGCCAGACAGAACATTAAGACTTCACTGCGGTTTCTCCTGTGATATTCAGGATATTTTTGACAAGTTAATTTAAGCTCGATTCGCGTTATTCATTACTCACAAAAAGAGGTCTAAAGCTGTAAAACTTTTGCTTTGCAGGGAGCGTTTTAATTCGCAGACAAAAATGCTCATTTCGAATAATGGCGTTAAAATAAGACCAAGTGCGCACCGGGGCATACAAATTCAAGCCTATCTTTTACTTTTATGCGAAACTCGTAATGAAACGGACGGACGCGTTCATTGAGCGCCCGCTCCGCCTCTCGCTCCGCCGCCCGCTCCGACGCCCGCTCCGGCGTCCTTTCATCGCGACCTGTAATTTTATTTGCGACTTATTCAGTTAGAGCTCCGAGAGCACGCTATTCAATCCTGTTGAAAAGTGTTACGCAGCTTTATACGTGGCTTTTTATAGCAGTTCTGCTTTTGTTTGTTAATGGATGAGGTGTTAGCGAGTGCGGGGCGGCTTCGTGGGAATTTCCTAGCGCGCGTACATTTTTTTGCTACATCTGCTTTACGTGTTCGACATGACATATCTGCTTTCAAAGGGCGACTGAGAAGATTTTTTATTATTGATTTAGCTAAATCTATACGATAAAATATATCTCAATGCACGTAAACGAACATGTTATGTTTATAACAATACTTAGCTAATTATTAAGCGTCTTAAGCAGAAATAACAACTGTCTGTTTTTGAATTTTCCGAACAGGTTATGTTTTAATAGGAGTTTAAACTGTAATACTAGGTACACATGCTACAAAAAATTACGCATGCGTTTGTAGCCTAATTTTATAAGTAAATGTCATAGGGAATATAGAATATATGATATCTGCTGATAAATAATAAATTTAGAGTAATTTAGGACACAGCTGAGCGAAGTTGGAATCGATTAAGTTTCATTTCCGTACAACTGATTCCTATACATAAAGTGAGCTTTCCATCCGTAACATTCAATTAATTCAAGTGCCAAACTAGCAACATCGGGAGCGAAATAGTAAATAGCAGCGAATAAGTAGAATCGATTCGACGTCGTGAGCGAGTGCAACCGCCCGCCCGAGCGCCGCGCGGAGATCCTTGCCAATGAAACTATTGGAACTATTATACCGTGGTCCAATATTTATTCTCGTAAATAAATATATAAAAAGTAAATGTTTAAATATGTTAAAAAGGAAGACACATACGTTTATATCCATTTGTAATCTTAATCGATTTTAAAGCTTCGATAAAAACGGAACATGTTATCCTATGCAGAGATTAAATAATTAAGCAAGAGTGTGGCTTAAATATTATAACTTTAGGATCCTGATATTTTTAACAAAAATAAAACGCAAACTTCTTTAGAAAACAAAGTCCGAAATCACACCAATGTGAATGTGCTAAGAGTCAAAATGAAGTAGACTCACAACTAGTAGTAGTATATTGAGGGTATGCAATAGTGCTGCATAAAAGATTATTTACTACGCATATACGTTTACAATTTTAAATCTCTGAAACTTGTGTTTTAAGGCACACGTAGCTCAGCATAGACTGCGCCAGGAAGTGTGTGTGTCCCGGTGCGCCCGCGCGCGGCTCCACGTCGCGTGCTGCCGGTGTGGCGCGCACATCCGGCCCACCGCTCGCCGGGTGTAAGAAAAACTCACACTGGAAATAAAGCCAGTACTGTTGCCTTAGTGTTGTTAGCTCTGATGCTATTTGTGCTAGCATAGAGTAAATATCTCGGTAGTCGAGCTAACGAGTCGAGTTATGAAAAATCAACATTCAATAGAATATTTTTTAAACATGGTAGATTATTTACAGTATTACTTGTAGATGTAAAGACATATTTAATTGCTTAAAGCCCAATGTAAGTAGTTACAGCAATATATTTTAATAAAAAAATACGATTTCCGCCAAGAAGTGTTGCAACTCAGTTTTTATTATTTATAAATAAATAAATACCAATAAGTCTCCCGAACTGTATTTATTTATTAATACGAGTACTATAGCCATTTAAATGTTTTAATTGTCATTGTTTTGGCTCCTTAATTATAACTGGTGCGCAGGTCGGCATGGAACGATTCATTAATAGAATTACAATTCCAATTACCCCGTTTAATTAAATTGACATGGCTTTCATTGACAGTCGAGCTCCAATACTTTGAATACCATTAAATTAAAATGGTTGTCAAATATTGTCATTTGATACCAAATTTACTTTTGAACGCTATTGATATCGACATCAAAGGTCATTTGGGTACTGTAATACGATCTAAGTACTGTCGCTAGATAGTAAGGTGTCTTTTATTTACACTGATAAATAATATGTTCAGCTGTAAGTTATGACATCCTTTTCAAAACCCACACTACTGCTATCGTTAGGCAGAAATACGTGTAGCGGTAGTGCCTCCAAAAGAGTTCTACGACCGTTAGAAGGAACAGGAAATAAAAATACGCGTACATTTTTTTTATGTGACTGAAGTAGCAAACGAGCTTGCAGTCCACCTGATTGTAAGTGGTCACTGCCGCCCATTGACATCTGTAATCAACTACAAACAGAACATGGGTTTCATATGAAGTCAATCACAGATGCGTTGCTACTCCCGAGGACTATGATGGTCGCCTCATGTGTAAGTGTGCGGCAACCACACCCTTCTATCGAAACGCAAGAAATGCTGATTATATTAAAAGTGCAAACATCACTACATTAAAGATATTAATGTCACTTAACGTCTGCAGTATTATTATAAATAGTCTACAAAACACAAGGAAACTAGTGGCAGCTCTGCTAATGCTTTTTATTATAATAATGCCAGCCAATCTTATTAGTATACAATGCAAGCGAGCTCGCCTTACAAATAGTATAAAACAGGTGTCCGGTTATAAAGAGAGTGGAATAAGAAACACCCGGTTCAAGTTTATTATACCCGCTTTTTTAATAGATAGAGTGATTGAAAAGGATATATAATACATGCATAATATAGTAAAAGAACACGGATAATTATAGATTTTTGACTTTTAGGCAGAACGAAGTTCGTCGGGTCGACTAGTTTAATCATAAATCACGTATGGAAAACTAAGACTTACATTTCAATAGAAATGGAATCGTGTGTAGATATTGTAGACTCTTATTTTCGATCATTTTAAATAATCTTTAATAATTAGAAGTCATTAAAAGCAAACCGTAAGATCTTTTTTACTTTGATATTAACTAATAGCCTAGTGCGACAAAGGCGGGATGTATGTACTAGCACATAGTACGGAGCTGGGCGTAAATATTTTAACGGAATCGTTGCGCGACGAGCCTATATTATCCGAAAATGGTACATAAAATCGCTTGTAATTACCGTTTGTCACTTATATTATACTTTCTTTACATGCATTAATTACAATATTTTTCGATATAAGTATTTGTCCAATATCTGCCTTTAATTAACCTTTAATTTTAAATTAAGTTTTCTTTTCTGCAGACTTTATAGGAGTCCGTAGCCATGATCTCGGAATAATGAGTAAAACGCTCATTAATTAGTTTCTATGCCGGAGCATTATGTACAGCTTATTAAAACGAGAAAAGGAAAAATTTCAATTATTCGCTCTCACCGTATCAAAGAGATATCACGATAATTAAAATTTTCTGCGCTTCGCCGGATGTGGCGCAGACGGTCGATACGCTTTTGCGTGGCTTGATACTCAGCACTGTTATTATTTTATCTTCGGTTCTTAATAATCTGAATTTTCATGATGATGTTTCTATATAATTTATTTAAAATACAGAAAATTAAAAAAGACAAAAAAATAAAAGTAAAAATAATAAAGACGTGTGTCTACAAAAAAATCTAAGATTTTCCATTTTACCTAGAATATATTTGTACTGAAAAAGTAGTAACAATATGTAAAATGATATACTGGTTTTATGTGTAAATTATTTACTGGTTTATATATACTGGTTTGTTAGATTACTCTCCGTAGCTAATGTTTAAATTTTGAGTATGTAGTAATTTAATATGTGTTTGGAATAATAACATTGTCAAATCTTGTCAGATCTTCTATCATTAGCTTACGTAGATTAACATTTACGTAGACTAAAACTCCACATGTATAAACTAATAAAAAAGTGATGTAATTTAATTTAAAACTTGCTGTAGCCTACGCGAGTTGCTACGCCATCACAAGAAAAAAAATATATCAGAAACCTTCACGAGCTCATGAATAACATCTTCGTTAAAGATCATCACATGATCAAATAAGTAGTTTTCGATTCTATAGAGGACATACAGACAAACATTCATTTTTATATAATAGATAACACAATTTCTAAATTTGGAAAGTCTATTGTTTTAACGTTGTTTCTGCCCACGCAATCAATCACATTGGTCAATTATTCTCATTTAATTGGCAAGTTTCAAGTAAACGTTTATTATTTTAATTGACAAGTTCTTCGTGTTACCAAAGTGTAGGACGTCTGGATCATCTATTTTTGATCTCTTGTTATTATTGCGAGTCTAATTCGATGTTTGCGTGTTTGCGTAATTACAAGCCGCTATCAAGTTTCGGTGATAATTGCCACTATTGTAGGCACATAACAAATTATTAGAATTTCAATGTGCTGTACGATAATAAATAATTTAATCTCTCATCAACCCATTATAGTTCCACTACTGGGCACGGGTCGTCTCTCAGAGTTTTAGGCCATAGTTCAGCGCGCTGGCCAAGTGCGAATTGGTGGACTTCATACACTTTCGAGAACATTTTTTAAAGAACTCTCAGGTGCGTCCGTTTCCTCGGACCTCCCAATCGAGAGGGCAAGTTTCAACCATTAGGCTATCACTGCACATATACTGTGTAATATTAATTTAATATTCACCTAATTGTATATATTTTATGCAACGTTAGAATAACATACACTAATATATGAATAAAATAAAATATTGGTAGAATTTTTTTCTGTAAAACAATATATTATTGTCCCACTGCTGGGCATGGGATATTTTTCAGAATAAGAGAGTTTTAGGTTATACTTGACATCATTAATGACCTTACATTATTATGAAAAAAATTGACATCATTATACTAATACATAAGTGTACATTAACATTGATGGCAATTTAAGAATGGAGTATTGGGAAGAGTGGGAATTATATTTTGCTAAACTTTTTAGAGTTATTTTTTAAGCTGCCTAACAGTATTCGTTTCACATCTAATGGAACGGTCCTGGAAAATAGAAAGCTAAGCAAGACAGCATACAAGCAGCAATGACAGTAACACTACTATTTATGATTACATTAGTGTTATAAAGTTCATAGTAGTCACGCATCTCTGGCTGAATTCAAATATGGCTACAATTTGCAGCCAATGTTCTACGTGTGGATCGGATTACATTCCCGGAATAATAACTATGTTATAGAGCCTTTAAAAAATGAATATGGGGTTTTCTGTACGAATGGTGCATTGATGACTCTTTTACGTTGCTTTTTTATAAGATTCGTCGTTTTAGAACTTGGTTCTGTCTAAAAGTCAAAAAATTTAAATTACCAATGTTTCTCTACTATATTATACATGTTTTATACATAAAAACCTTGACCTTGAAATACTCAATCTAGTAAAAAAGCTGAATTAAAATCCGTAGCATACTTCGAAAGATCTAAGCATACATAGGCACAGACAGTGAGAAGCGACTTTGTCTTATACTATGTAGTGAAGTAGCAAACGAGCATGCGGTCTACTTGATGGTAAGTAGTCAATGCCACCTATGGACCTGTATACAACGTCACATACCTGGAAAGGGTTCTGCATGAAGTCACATACAAATGTGTTGTTACTCCCGAGGGCTACCATGGTCGCCTCATGTCCGCAACTACACCCTTCCATCGAAAGGCAAGAAAAAAGTGTGGCGGAGGTACCGCTCCGGTTGAAATAAATGTATTTCATTTGTACCTTGGTTGTACCACCTTGAATAATATATATAATTGGTATATTTATATTTTTTTTACATTACATAATAGGTGTATGTTTAAATACATTAACGATATAAATGACATACATGTTATGTATTGAAGAATATAAAGTGGAAACATAACGTTTGACGCTGACGGTCTGTCGCCCGCAGCCCGGCGCTGGATTGATGGTTCTGGGTCGAGCCCGAATATTGAATTACTATTCATAAACTAATTACCAACTAGCTGTGTACAAACATATCTATAACTGATGTTAACAATAGATTAGTTTACGTTATTAATATATATGTATATACCGAAAAATGATAAAATTTGCTTACGAAAAATCCATGATAAAGTAAAACATTTTTCACCCTACATTTTAATCGAATTGGAATATGAAAGAAAGGGTTCTTGATTTTGAAAATTTGAATATGAAAGAAATGCTCCTGAAGGCAAATCACAAAGGGTTGTGATTTGACTTCAGAATCACCACCGCCGCAACTCTTTCTACCTCATTATAGTTGCGTTATGATCTGCGATCTTCCGATGTGAAGGGTGTGGTACACCAACTAAGCCCCCAGAGGATAGTTGCTATCCTCTGGGGACTTAGTTGGTTATATGTGGCTTATCTTAGTTCGAAGTTTGACTCTATGTGGAGTTGGGTACAAACGCCCATTGGTGACAGTGGCCACTTACTGCTACCATATTATATAAAAACCGGATTCCTTATTATCGTATTTTAATATCATCGGCATTAAAATATTTCAGCCATTGTACTGTTCTTGATTATTTATGTCAGATATCGGTATGAAACAATGGAATTAATAAAACGAGTAATGGAGCCGTTATGGAGCTCGGAGCGAAAACAAAGAGCACGGAAACATTGTCGCTCGTAGGCGCTGCGGCGGTGGCGCCGGCAACTGTTGAGTGGGAATTAAATAATAATAGTTGTGAAGCACGCCGGAACAATGCGCGGTAATGTGCCGCTGCAGCTGGCAACTGTTGCGGACGAATTAAATAATAATGGCGTTTAGCCGGCGCGGCACTATGCGCGCCAGTGCTCTGTACGATAACCTTTTACGACCTTCGCGCTACCTTGTTCGGATACTTGCAACTTCAAAACACTACAAAGAAATTGAAGTTTGAATTGTACTTTTCATTGTTACGCTACGATATAAAATGGAAGAAGCTTCCAGTTCTGTAGCACGGAATAATATTGTTTTTGTGAATTTAAATTGGCATTTCGAGTATCGTTTTCTTCGCAAACTTCCAGTTATAAAGAATTTTGTTAGCTCCGAGGGAAAGCAATAAGCAGTTGTATTAGTTCCTTGTTGGCACATAAAGGTATAATATTGAAAAAGTTGTTCAAAGTAAGTACAGCGCTTTTGTTACCTCACGGACGAAATATTATAATATGTGCTCGTATTTTATTATAACGATCGCGCTGATATACATGTGAATTGTGATGAAATTTTATGAAACAACACGACAATCTGTTAAACAAAAAGTAACTTATTAAATTAAAACACTGTTTTGTAAATTATACAAAAACTTAAAAATTATTTTATCATGCGTGGGGTACCTTTTTTTGTTATCGAGGAAGAAACCTTCAAAAGTTACCCGACGTTACCCTGGGAGCAACGCAGGGTTATGTGGGATTTTTACCTCACTAAAACCGCCCGGTGGCCACCCTCAGCGCTGCGTGGAGGACTCTAGGATCTGCAATGGAACAAAACCAGAGTCCTCCGAGCGCGATGCCCTCTTTGGGTTCTTCCCAGTGAGCATTGTACTCACTGCGCCTCCTGGTGTTTACGACAGCATGTGGCTACACATGCCGTCATCCTACACAGTTCAAGCTCCCACTCTTACCGCTCGCAACCCCGGAAGCCCCTTTTAGTCGCATCTTACGACAGGCAGGGGATACCGTAGCCATATTCTCATCCCGGAACTACTAAAGCTAGATTTTGTGCTAAATATGTATAATCAAATTCAACAGAGTCAAAAGTCGGACTCAATGTTGGATTACTACATACTTTGTCTTATAAAGTTGCTTAAAACGACTGTACAAAAGAACTTGGTCGTGATCGTATCGCTATCACGAAGTTCAAATATTCGTACTAAAACACAAAAACAATCTGTAAGGTTGTAGGGCGTCTAATAAATAATTGAGTTTCTGCCGCAACTTTTCTCATTTCCCTACTGGAGGCGAGCAGTCGTTTACTTGGATTTATGCAGACATTCTGTTTATAATTATCACATAATTCATTTCCAATTTACAATGGTAATTAAAACATAATTTCCACACAAAACTTCGGCATTAAAACCAAATATATTAGGTAACTTTATATTTCTTTAAATTATTTTATAATTTTTTATTGAAATGAAATGAAATGTCTTTATTTTGCATAGGCCTTCGGGGGCGCTTACAAATTGTCAATTACATTTATATATACTTTTTATACTACCACCGGATCGGAACACGACGTCCACTGAGAAGATCCGGCATGAAACTCAGTGGGTTTGTCTTTTTTCTTTGTATATCTTTTTTTTTTTATTTGCCATCTTGTTTTTACATGGGTAACAAAAGTTAGCTCCAGTATCCTGCCCTACATTTGGCCTAACAAGGAGCACGTTTGGCAGGTTTGGCACGTTATTCTCAACCTATTATTGTCCTACTGCTGAATACGAGTGTTTCTCAGAATGAGAGTGTTTTCGGCCATAGTCCACCGCGCTGGCAAACTGCGAATCAGTATTATTTGTATTTTTTTTAAACTATACAACCTACTTACGTAGAAATGCACATTTAAAACTGGTTACAAAGTTGGTAATATTATAAATATATCTTAAGCAACTAAGTATTTATAGTGAAACACGATACGAACTCAATATAGCCTTACAAATAAACCAAAAAATATAGCCACGGAGGCATTTTAGTTTCCTAGAAATACATCTTAATTTCGGTTAAAGGTAACCGTATTATGATAAAGAAACCCAGGAAGGGTTGGACTTAACTTTTAGTCATGCAGGATACCTGTGTCACCTAACCTAATCAGAAGATTTTTAAGACAATTTTAAACTTAAAATTGTGGATGAGCAATTTATTAAAATCATGTTTCGAATATTTACGCATAAGTTAAGAAAAGAGGGGGAATAAATCAGTACTGTTTCCCGGTAATTCATAAGCATTCATCAATAACAAGCTGTATTTTCATCTTCCAATCAAAATTATACGAAACTCATCAAAATAGCGGTTACAGAGTAAACAATAAGTCTGTCTTCATTAATTCTATCTCCTTGAAATACTACTATGGATACAAAATCCTTATTCAAGGATTTCGGAGTCTCGAAACAATGTCTAAAATCTCTGGGGACAGGCGTCATTTACAGCGGAGGATTGTGTAAAGCTGTTTTGATTTACGAAGTCTCATTTTCCCATCTCTATTACCTAGATAATAAGATTTGAATTAGATTGGACTTAGTTATTTCATGCTACAGTTAAATAGTTATATTATTGTCTTCTGCCGCGGGATTACAGATGGGGCCTTGGGCCTTGGCATTACTCCTAGATCCGACCAACAAATTTTTATCTCCGTCTGATTTGTAATCTATGTTTTAAGCAGTAAAGAAATCTTGAACTAACTGTCTGATTCATTTACCATCGCTGACCGGTAACTACTGAAAATAGAACTATACAATTAGGACAGTGGATTTCTTATATTACATTTATTCATCCTCTAGGAAAGGACTTGTTATTTTTCTCCAATAGGGGTTAAATAGGGAGTAAAAGTTTTGGTTGACAGTATGCTAATTTAAATTAAAGCAAACACTATAAAAAATTGTTTTTGCTTTTCTGATTTAAAAGGTGTAGCACATAATTCACTCTTTTGAAAAGCAACCTCTAAATTAACCCGCAGTCACCCGCCATCATGGTGACTTGTTAAACTGAAGCTTCTGTCACGTGTGCGTCATACTTTATTTTATGTCCATGTATGTACCTAGTTTTTTAACATCGAAAAGTGTACAGTAGTGTACAGAAATATATTTATAGGTTTTAAAAAATAATTTATATCAAAGAGTAATTATTTCACAAACGTTAGATTTATTACTAATCCGTATTTATAACGAGGTATATAATATAACTTGTAATTAAATACTTTGGTTATATTCTGATTACCAATAGAAAATTATTTTTATACAAAATTCGATGGGTGTAGAATTTACGTAGTCGTATCTCGTACTGTTTACTTTTAATAAGCAACATTTAATTCCTGGGAAAGCTTATAAATACAGCGTTGATACTATTTTACTGTTCAAGATAATAATAAATGTACACAAAGTAAAGTTTTATTTCTCTGAAGTTACTGTCAATGTAGACAACATGTACAAGTCTATAAAGAAAATGTCTTTATACACTTGTATTGAGGTATGAAATCCTGTAGTAACAGAGTAAGTATGTTAATCGTATCTACTAGACGTGTACTTTAATGACTTACATTAAAACGGAGTCAACTTTAATTTCCCCTTTCATTAATATTCCTTTCGCAAATATTTAGATATCAATTTCAAATACATAATACAAATACATAAATTTCCATTAGTTGACATGTCGATGTGTCGTTGAATAAAATTTGAATATTCATTGAACTCTATATGTATACCTATGTGTTATATTTCACCAGGTGGTAAATATACATACTTTTTCTAGCGTGAAGTAGTTTTATACGTTTTGTTGGAAAGGTATGGGCGCTGGTTCACTTAGTATAGGCGACTATCTAAAGTCCCTGAAACACTATCTGATTTGTCGTTAACCCACTAATGTCCCACTGCTTTGCACGGGTTTTCTCTCAGAATGAGAGAGTTTTAGGCCTTAGTCCACCGCGCTGGCCAAGTGCGAATTGGTGGACTGATTACATTTGTAATTGACTTCAGATAGATCCTGTGTTCGATATGAAATTACTTAAGATGACCATGGGTGGCAATGACCACTTACCATTAAGCAAATGCTTGGATGGATCATGCCACTTCAATTGGATAAAAGTGTATGTCTAGACAATACAATTTTTTTTATTTTTAAAGAGGCTGATATAGGTTATATTATTAGTTATGTGTTATTTCCTAGAGGAAAGAATTATATCCTAGTAAGTATATTATACTGTATCCGACACAGGCTGAATTTTTGGAGTAAAAGACGCATATATATACCTAAGACCGGGTTACAATACATACGCTTATTATAAAATACCATTTTTCCAAGTAGCTGTGATAAAATAATTCATAAATATCTCAAAGCGGAAATAAAATTTCAACAGGAAGATAGAAAAAGAGAGAAATGCTCCTTTGTTACGTGAAATATACACACGTAAAGTACTTCCCTGTGCCGTAGCAAAGGAATTTTAAATTTCGCAGTAACAATAAGTTCGCACCTTTGCAATATCGCTATCCTATTTACAGCTTACGAACAAAACATTTTACGCGCGACATTTTATTACGTTCCACTAGAAAACGCTTTGTATCTGGGTTGTCGTGGAGCAATGAGAAACATTATCTAAATATTTGCAATGTATACAACATTACTGCTTTATAATGGAACTGAACAAAGGCGGTTGCACAAAAACTGTAATGTACTATGTCTTAGTGCATATCTACCGCCGCTTTGAATTTTAGAGGGGTGTGTAGTGAAGGAGGTGTGAAGAGTACACTAGTATAGAGTGCAATACCCGGCTCCAGGTAATCGCATCAAGGGATCTCGACTGCTCTCACGAAGTTCCTGCTTGAAAGTGTCGGAATCTGCAATGTGAGGGGATTTATTTAATAAGCGCAACACTATTACGGATATATGAAGTGTGTTACTTAAAACATAACTTACTTCATGAAGGAACGACGGCAGCACATACATATATCCCTGGTGAAACATGTTAGTTAATGTTCTTAATCTTTAATTTAAGCTGGTTAGAATCCTGACACTCGATCATACTTTTACATTACCATATATAATTAAAAGAAAGAGTGAGATAGGGAAACAGAGGAGAAAAAAAAATCCTATAATTGTATCTGTATATTTAATACTTTAAAACCAAAGCTGGACCACCTTCGATACAGTTATTGGTTAGTTATATAACTGTAAATTGTACACTAAAAAGGGAAAAAAAATGAACCATAAACGCCAAGAATATCGCGAAACACACACACACAAATCGTATCAGCATTTTATTAATTAGTATTAGCAGTAAAAGCTATGTGAACGTCTACCAATTTAAACTTGTATCTGCATACCATTTAACATGTACCTAGCAGCAGGAAAACAGCTTAATTTTGTTTAATAACAACAACAGCTTGATATATAAAATTTAAATAATAAAAGTTTGTTAATTATCATTTTGTGTCAAATCAACCATTACCCAACATAATTACAACGCTCAGAGTGGGGGCAGGTGACGCCGCGCGTGAAATTGCGTCCCGGCGACCCGCCCTTACACCTGAGACGACGGTCAACTTGGACCGTCCACTCATTTAATATATGTCCAAATTGTATTTAGAAACATTTTGCAATAAATTGAAGTAAAAGGACATACTATGTACCTAGTGTGTTTCTCTAACCATAATCTTCAAATGATGAAAGTCGTTGACGAATGAAGCTTACCGGCATAGATCTCAAAATTAACAAGCTGAAGTGGACCGATCAGGAAGAAAGGTCCTCGAGTGGCGACCACGTTTATGAAAAAGGAGACCAGGTCATCCCTCCACCAGGTGGATCCCCCACCAGTGACGCCATTTAGGGGAGGCCTATATCCAGTAGTGGACCTCAAGAGGCTGATGGATGGATGGAATCTTCAAGTCGAAACAGATCGTGTGTCATCGACTTACTACAGTCCCATTGATGGGCACACATCTCCTGTCAGAACGAGAGGGTCTTAGGCCATATCCACCGATAATTTCGTTAATAGAGAACTTTCAGGTGTGTAGGTTTTCTTACGAGGTTTTTTCACCGCTAATCAGTCATAATTAGTTTCTAGTACTCATTTAATTTGGAAAAATCTGTGGTGAGTTTGATTTGGTTATGGCATGAGTTTCGAATCTCGGACTTTCGTTAGAGGGACGGAGTTTAAACCATTAAACTATCATTGTTCGTAAACGGCACACTGGTGTAAGGTAGAAAGTATTTGGTGGACGTGCCAACGCAAAAGAAATTTGACATGAATACGTCTTTTGAGTCATACGCATAGTCAGGGTGAGCTAGCAAATTCTACTACACATTATTTTTAGTGCAATACACTTTTTGAAATAGACACTTTAAAACGGTATCTTAGCGTGTATTTATATTTTTTAGAACGCCTGGATCTAACTCGGGAGTCCTCCGCGTGTCACAACGGTTACTGCTATGCTGACATCCTACGTCAATTATGTTATTTTCTATTACTTAAAAAAACAAATCGCTAGTGCTAACAATAATTTCTGCTTCAATTACTGAGATAGCAAAGCAATTGAATACCCCAGTACCATTGTTGCAATGTAGGCTTCAGAATACACAATAGAACGATAGGCGGCCAATTAACTCGAAACAATATAGCACTCGACGGCTTGGCGCTGATTGTGTAACGGTAGCAATAATAGTGCTAAGTATCGAATACATTGCTGGAATGCCTTAAGTCGCAATTTATGTTTGTACGCCTGTTTCCAAATATACAAATATATATAAAACTAAATAACGCTTTTAAGACTCATAGCCTCAAAATATATGTTTCTTGTATTGTATGTGCTATGGATACACTAAACAAATACAGATACATCCAGACCGCCACGCCATGCACCACGGTGCATTCATCAAATTCTGTAACTTGTTAAGAAAATAATATTTATACCGGTATGTGGTTTCCACCTTTATAGATCTACAGCTATTACTTTTTTATATGACTGAAGTAGCAAACGACCATGAAGTCCACCTGATGGTAAGTAGTCACTGCCGCTCATGGACTTCTGTAATCAATTTCATACAGAACATGGGTTCTATCTGAAGTCCGTCACAGATGCGTTGCTACTCCCGAGAAGTATGATGGTCGCCTCATATACAAGTGTGCCGGCAAGCACACTCTTCCATTGAAACGCAAGAAATGCTTCATGCTAGAAATAGGTGTGGCGGTGGTACTTCCCCGGTCGAACTACACTCGTTAATAACTTCAAAAGCTATTAACGTCTGGCGCGGGCGGTAATTGAACAAAGACTCTTGACGCGAGTCCTATGGTTTTGTTTTGAATACATTTAATGTAAAATTGGTGGTGTAAAACTTTGAATAAATTTGACAAGGGTGCGCCATTAATTCTTGCCACCCTTGACCTATTCACATTGGTACAGTGTGTTCAAGGCCTGCTCTTGTTGTATGTACTCGTATCTAGATGTATGATACACATAAAAGGGTTCTAAATTGTAACACGTTGGATTACGTACCGTACATAAATATGAACGCTCGGTTTATTAGCTGCAAACACAACGAGCGGTGATTGCGCGAGCGTAATTAACTCTAAACAATATTCCGCGGAGTGCTCGCAGTGATTGTGACGAGTAGTGACGGGGCCCGCGGCACTCCGCGTGATGAGATCCGAGGAGGGCTGCGAAGAAAGTAAGCATTATTAAGAAAGGGTGGTTTGTGCAGATTGTTTTGATTACTCTGAGATTTGAAGAGCGCGCATAAAAGTATTAATATCTCTTTTTGGTAGACGATTGTTTAAGTTATTTTTTGGATTGCTTAGAGTAAGAATTTATAGGTATTACTATGCTTTTCGTAATCCAATTACAGTGTATGATTTCTAATTACAAAAAACATACTTGTTGGAGTATTTAATTAAAATTTTCGAAGTAGATAATTATTCTGTAAGAGTTATTGTAACAATAACAGTCCACCAATTGGTACTTGGCAAGCGCGGTGGACTATGACCAAAAACTCTCTCATTCCGGGAGAAGACCCATGCCCAGCAGTAGGACAATAATGGGTTGACGACGACATAAATTATAAATCATCTGCAATAAAAATTTAAGCGTCAGTAAATATTCAGCGCTCTATTTATATATTTTTATAAACTGATTATTAACGAAATTATTTCATGAATATTCAAGTTGGTAATAGTAAATGAACATAAAAGTCTTCAGCGAGGGTAGTACTAGTGATACATTAAATAAATGCATTAAAATATTATGTGTTTCATTTCGAGAGCACCTTTAAAAGAGGTCAGAGCTCCAGCGGCGGGTCGCTGTATTAACGGCAGTTATTAAGACAGCTTTCATTTTATTTTTAATTCCAATTCATATTCAATAGAAAGATGAATGAATAATTAAAGGTTTGTTACATTTTTACTCATAGTGTGCTAAAATTATACAATTATAAGAATAACAAGAACTTGACCCGAATGGTATTAAAAGTATGTTCTGTGAAATAAAAATATGCTTGCGAATACAATAAATTGACAAAAAATGGTTTAGAGGGTTAAATCGGGCATAAATGTTTGTAATTAAATTCGCCTTTGATGAATATAAATTTATAAAAACCACGTGTTGGTTTTCATAAATTTATATTTATCAAAGACAATTCCATGAAAAAATACCACTAACTTTTCAACATTTTTCTTTTTGCTTATGTTACATTAACTGACACTATACATGTACACGATATACATAATATATATGTCGGATTCGGTTATTTTGAATCGAAGCGGAAAGGCGCGTCAAGCGGTGCTAACTTCACATCGTCGCGTCTTGGCAGAGTCGTGAAGTCAGCCGAGGGTGGCAGACACATTATTGTGAACGTCACTCAAAAGCGACAACACGGAACTGTCTCTCCGTTTCGGTCTTTTATAAAATTAATTACTATTGAATGTATTCGGTGCTGTATTTGTGATAAAAGTCTTTGTAATAATTATATCAAGTGAATTGTCCACAAGATTTGTTATTTAGCACGAGACCCATAGTCGCCCACACCATCTATGAAGATATTGATGTCGCATATAAAACAAATGCCGACATATATGATATTGTTCTGTTATACCAACAACCCAAACCGACTTAAAAAATGTATACTTAACTAAAATGCTCATTTTAATGACAATTGTTATAGATCAAGGCTATATTCATACCTAATATTTTCATCCTGTTCTCGAGACATTCATCGATTACTGCAAAACGGTAAACTGGCAATGATATACGTTGCTCTATAAAAAAGAATCAAAAAGAGTTGGTGCTGAAATTTTCATTTATTTTTCTATTTTCCACACTTTCCAAGATCCTTGAGCGAAAACGCTTTAAAGTTAAATTTGTAACTTCTATCGTCGGAAGGAGCTCGGAGATTACCGCAGAGCGACGCCGATCATAAATCTATCGTAGAAGGTAATATTTCGGCGTCCGGCGTCCAGTCCGGTTTCCGAGGCGATTGGGATAAAGCGGCGGTCACAAGGATTATATCCTTACAACAACAAGTAAAAATGTGGAACTAATTGGGGTAGTGGTCGTGTTTCTAAGTAATGTTTTCTCATATTTATGATAGAAATATGAGAGACAGTATCGCTACGGTGTTTTACCCGCAAAAGTGTACTCGTGCCAAGCTGTGATTTTATGTTAGAATTCAGAAGCCATTTTTCATTATACTTTTTTAAACACGAAGCATTTAAACTAGTAAGGTGATCTAAGCTAGTAATTTAAATATTACTTGTTTAATTTTACATCATTTAAGTTCAGATACTTGTTTCATTCTGTTCCATATTTCATTGACCGACCATGCCAATAGCATCAATCCCAAAAGCCGTCGCAGATACCTCTAAACTTGTGTCATGATAACGAGCAATGATAACCTAATAGTTAAAATTTGGACACTGTATTGATGATCCGTGGTTAAAATACCATGCCACTAGAGATTTTTTTTATAAAATGTACGTAATAAGAATCGTATCATGGCTTGTCGTCAACCCATTACTGTCCCACTGCTGGGCACGGGTCTTCTCTCGGAATGAGAGAGCTTAGGCCATAGTCCACCGCGCTGGCCAAGTGCGAATTGGTGGACTTCACACACCTCCGAGAACTTTTTTTTTTTTTAAAGAACTTTCGGGTGTGTCGGTTTCCTCAAGATGTTTTCCTTCACCGAAAAGCAGTGATTAAAGTATAAAATAGTGAATTAAAGTATAATACGCACATAAATCATTGGTGCGTGCCTGGGTTTGAACCTCGGACCTCCCGATCGAGAGGGCAAGTTTTAACCATTAGGCTATCACTTGTCCATCATGGCTTAACATGGTTATTTTTTTTATTTCTAAGACAAGATCCGTGCGCAGCACTGGGAGAACAATGGGCTGATGACCACATACACCTTGCGACGTTATGAGCGCGGCACTACGTCCCATACGCGACGCTGCCGCACGCCCTATCCGTTTTCACGCTCCGGTGCGCGCTGGACGCGCCACTCACACGTGAAATAGCCGTCGCGATCCATCCCATTCTAAACCCTACGTCACACATATAAGATTCATTTTCCAACCGAGAGCGAAAGTTAGATTTTTGTGGACATTTCCTGTATACGAAGTTACATAAGAAGCGGAGTGAAGATGATACACGATAAAGCTAAGGATTTCACTAGTACACGCTTCGCTCCTAAATCCGTAAATGCTTTTTATTTTGGGGACGGTATGAGACGCGACTGAAAAATCTAGTAGACAAGATTAAAACAAAATCTTTTTGTTTATTGTGGTAGTCAAAGTTACTGTAGGCTAAATATTCTTCCAAACTTTGAGTCTCATTAGAATCAAGCTCGTAACAAAAACTTTTCATAATGATTAAATACTATTTAACCAAGCATTATATTCTACCAGTATTTATCAGCATTGTATTTCCCATTTAAATTTTACTCGATGAAATATTTATTCTCGTGCGATATTAATAATATTTTAAAATGATACTTTATAATTCACGCAACGTGTGAACAATTCACACAAAATGTTAAATCAAACGGAACGGTTTTAATTTTACATACATCATACACATGAAATGTTTCAATGTTATATGAATATTCGATTTTATAGGTGTTTTAAGGTTTTAGAAGTACTGACTTGAACGGAGTTTTTTATCATTTATCTCTTAACAATAATGTTATACATACAACACACGTCAACATATATACGTTATAAGAAATCTATTTATTACTTTTTATGTAAAACATACATTATTGCAACAAAAAAATCTTCCTGGCCTTTATTATATTTACAAAAGTCATCTTTCAAAATTATATATAGCAAGGCACACCTACAATTGTTTCAAATGAAACCACAACTTATACGTTAAAAGCTTTTTAAGATGTAAACCGCGTCAAAGATACATACATATATATATACTTTAAAAACATTATACCCTTTCACACATTACACTCTCTCAGTCGGGTAAAAGGTTTTCTTCTATAATAATTTACACATTTTAACGGGTGATCGAAACCATAAAAGCATCAAAGCACAATATCAACGTTATAACATAACAAATAGTACGTCTTTTGATTAAAAATCGATATCAACTTTGATCACTGAAGCGCGTCGTATAGCGCCCGGTACAGAAATCCCGGGCAATAGAAATTTCATTGTTGCCGAGCTAGTTGACTGCTACAAATGGAGTCGTTCGTATTATCCGTAGCCCGTAGCGGCGTAGACTTGGAGACTTCATAGCGATTGTCACGGAGCTACGGGTCGAGCCACGCTACGCCGCGCCAGTTCCTAAATGTTAATTTCAATAAAAATTCAGCTAAACTTACCAAATAAATATTTTACTCTCTGACAAAATTTTTCGTTGATTATGATTCAGATGCTAAATATATTTTTTGAAGAATTAATTTAGTATTAAAATCTGGTGGAGCAGGAAAAGTTGCGATGTTTCGCCAAAACAAACTTTATATAGAGAACTTAAACGTCTAGAACCTAAACGTTTTTTCGGTCCCCATCGATAACATTAATGTTATCTTGTTTTTATTTATCTTTGTGAGTATTTTAACGTTACATTTTATTTCTTTTTTATTGTTTTAGGTTTAGCGGATTTTTGTTTTTAATTTTTTTTTCTCAAATATTGTTACTTTTAACCATAATAATTTCTAATTTAAATGTATGTGCTTATTCTGTCTTTGTGTCGGACCGAAATAAATGTTTTTCTTTCTTTCTTTATTTCTTTCTATAGCAAAACTTCTGTTTCAAAGAAATTATACAACTTTGACTTCGTTTCCTTTAAATTTAAAGAAAAACTACTTACAACTTGGCAATATTTTTTGTTTAAAAGCTACCGGCATGGTAAAACGTACATAAACCTTTACGGCCTCAAGCAGCCTTTGAAGGAACTCGATAAAGTCGCAAGTAGCCGTCAACTGCACTGTTTACAACTAACTATTGTCTGCCACAAAACAAGGAAGAGACAAGAAAGTTCTTATACGAATGTTTTTTTAGATCTTTCTTATTTCTTAACGGTATCTTTGTTAGGCTTCTTCAATACGATGCCAGTCTTACTTCACTTCGCAATTGTGGTTTATGCAATGAAGCTTAAATTATCGAAGTAGGTATAATTGTAAACATGATGACATTTATATGCTTCGAGGGGTAATTCAATCAAACAGCGTGTTCCTTCAAATGACTTAGTTACAATACTTTAAATCTAGCATTTACTGCTGTAGTGTGCTGTAGTAGTGTTTTTGAATGTGATAGAACCTTATGTAGATCAACTCAGAAGTCGTCACCGCCACATCTTTTCTGCCGTCCAACAGTAATAGTACGCGCTGTTGTGTTCTGGTCTAACAGGTGTGCTAGGGGAGATATACTTAATTACTTATACAATCCGTTTTAACTTGGTCCTCAGGGTTGACAAAGCATCTGAGATTGAGTTCACGTACTATTCTAAGCTTATCTAGGGTTCATCCAAAGTGGTCAACGGCAACAGTTTTCATCTACCATCAGACAGACTATAAACTTGTTTTTTACTTTTTATATTATAAAATTAAGTTAAATAAGTTAACTGTATAATAAAAAATGCACTTAGTAATACATAATGAGAACTGAGACATATAAACGATTAAAAATCTTAAAACGCTTTCTACACTCATAGCCCCACAGTAGGATTTTCTCCTGTGTCGTGGGTGCCATGAAGACACACATAGACGAATACACAAACACCCAGACCCAGAACAAGAATCTAAACTCATCATTCCGATACCGGGCCGGGAATTGAACCCGGGACCCACTGCGTGTCAGACCGGTATGGTGACCGCTGGGGTCGTCAAAAAGACTAGGCTGAGAAATGAGACTAAACTGCAAAAATCGTCGTAAAGCAAAGACGTAAGAAGTACGAGCAAGTCAAGAGATTATCAACTTCTACAACTTTTGTTGATGGTGAAGAATACTTACATCTATGGAATACATTATGAAAACGGGGAAAGTTATTAACAATTCCGTTTATAAACGTTTAGTCCTCACATTTCGTGCGACGCAACAAGGGGCTTATTATTTTGTTCTCGCTTTTATGTCAGACGCGAAGTTGTTAACTTTTGTTTCTGTTTTAAAATGTCCACGTAATACTATATTATATTGTCACTTCAACGAGAAAGGTTTGGAACTTTATGTTGCTTTAGGATTGTGTTTGTAACCTTCGACACAAAACAGGGGTGTTACAATTTAACGTGTGTATTTTTTACACTTTCTACACTCATAGTCTCACAGTAGGATTTTCTCCTGTGTCGTGGGTACTATGGACACACAAGACGAGTATATAAACACCCAGACTCAGAACACAAATCTAAACTCATCATTCACCTGTCTGACCGGGAATCGAACCTGGGACCCATTGCGCGGCTGACCGGTATGGTAACTGCTCCGCCACGCGGGTCGTCATGGTTGTCATCGTCGTATCTGTGTCGGTGGTATCGTACGACCTAAACGGATGTCCATCTGTAAAAACATGTACAAAAACACAAAACAAAATAGAACACAAAAAAATTCAAATCGGTCCCCGATTTGAATATGTTTTTTTGTTGTTTGAAAGCTTTTCTACTGGAGAGTGTTTTATTTCAACTATTAATGAAGACAAATTGACCAGATGTTAAAAAATTACGAGTTGTTTATCAAATCAATCTAGCAATTTTATACGAACAAATGATAATTATGTAAATTAATAAATGTTAAGTTTCTTCAGCCTTACTTCAGCAATTTTACGGTCTTCTAGCACAAATATGCTTAGAACACAACACTTGTAATACGATGTTGTATTGCAAAATTGAGCAAGGAAATACGTAAACATATATTCGTTTTTTTTTTAAGTTTAGTAGGAGTGGTAGATTTTTTTATATATTACGTATATTACATGTACAGAAACAACGAAAATTTAAATAACAACAAAATTTGGCGTTTATTAGTGAAATCAATTGCATAAACTTTGGTCAAGTTATTTGACACTATAGTAAACTACACACAGGACTGTTATTATTGTAATTGTTATGTGAATTTGCACGATTTGAAATAATTTTGTTAAAGAATAGTTTATGTCATGCTTTAAGGCGCAGAACCGGCATTAGCATTATTTTAATGATACGATCAACATATTTTTTAAGCGGATATTTAATAAATTTTAGCATCTAGTTCTTATTCCAAGTGTATTGAGATATATATTTTAGTCTACAATTAGTTTCTGATTGTTCCATAGATAGTAGTTCCATAGTTACAGCGTAAGTTATAATTATTATGGGTGAAATTATTTTTTCGTTTGCTTACATTTTAACATACGTATTTTAACTTCAGGCACAGTTCGCGGTAATTTAATAGTATGATCTCTTAGAAATTTCACATATTTTTTTTTTCATAAAATTATGATAAAAATTTTGTATACCTTACCAAAAGTATATCCTCACAAATAAAATCTTAGGGAAGGGCCGAGTGAAGTGGCAAGTGTAGTGCAGGAAGCGTTCTGGAGGAGGCTGGAGGCGGCATTTTGCGGGCTTTGTCGGCTCGCCCGCGCCAACTCCGAGGAGAGGTGTCGCCCATTGTAATGCGTCCTTTGTTTTATTTCTAAGGGCAGCGTGACTTGGGAATTTTTATTAGCCACTTAAAATTTATTGAAGAGTGTTATTTTATGAGAGTAGCCTATAGGATATTATGGCTATAATGAGGGTGCGTGTATCAATCAATCAATCAATGAATCAATCTTTATTTGCTAAATAAGGTACAAATGTATGTTAGTATGTCGTTTGAAAACAAATTAAAACCTCTTATTTTGCCATTTCGGCGTGCAAATATTTTACATAAATTATCATGTTAATAAAATCGTGTACTATTATACTACTATACTACTATTATTACTATTATACTACTATTATTGTAATTTTGGTGAGAAGAAAATTTTAACTTAAAGTCCTATTTCTCATTCTTATCCTATTCTTAGTTTCTTGTAATGGTATGTATAAATACGAATATATCATAAGATTCATGTGTATGTAATCTTCCAAGCTAAAATTACAGGTCGTATTTTTTTTTGATATTCGGCGCACAGATGGTTTATGATGGGAATTAACACGTGGGATACTCATTAACATGGTAAAGGTGAACAAAGCCGGCGAAACTGTAAAAATTTTATATATCACTACTTGATGGAATAACTCAGAGTATTTAATTATCCTATGCCACCTTTCCTCTTATCAACTTTGTACGAACGCTTATGAAGTCCCGTGTTTAATATATAAGTATGTCTCTCTTACTCTCATCCACCAGATCATGTCGCTTAACATTGCTGTTATTAAGCACTGATAAGTATCTCCAGAGTCAATCTACTGAATACTATGACCCTATTATATACCCACATAAGTAAGTACAATTATTTCTTATTTAAAAGCTTTCATCTCCTTTTGTCATTCCTTACATGCTGCAAGCAGCTTTTGTAAAATGTACAGTGAAAATGTGATTCAGATTACTTGTCGTGTGCTATATTCCTGTTGGTATCTTAGAGCACGATACAAATGCTTGAGCGGGCGGCGGAGGGCGCGTCGCGCGGCGGAGCTTGAAATCGCACATATATTCGCTCTCTGCTCTCCCGGCCGCTCGGCCGTGAACATATTCCTACGCTTTGTAGTCGGACACGGGGAGACAATATCAAATACCTACGGAAATAACGGGATTACACTGAAAGGCTTTTGTTATACATTTTCTTCAGGGAATTTTATTTTAATTTATAATTTTTTCTACATTTGCAGCATTGTATTTCACCGTAGTTATTATAATTTTAATCATACTAAAAAACTTAATGTTTGATTTAAATGTATTAAATAAAGGGCTAAATACTTCAGTATCATTTAAGCTTAACATAACATAATTATATTAATAATATTTTATCATAAAAGGAATTATAATAACACGATGCTACGCGAAGTGCGAGCGAAACCATTAAAAATTTCGCAGTTTTAAATAAAATGTCGGAAGAGCGCAGCAGTGCGCAGTATATCACACGCGCGCGGCGGCCGGCGCTATCGGGCAGCTGCTGGGCGGTAACCGATGGAATAGATTGTTATTGTAAAACTACGGCGCGGTTCCATTGCTTTTTACTATTACTGTTCCTATTCACGGTTTTGTGGCATTTTTACCCCGTACAAAGAGATAAAATTTTATTGTTTCCCTGTAAAATGTATTCTAAATCAGATAGATACTTTTATGAGGCACAAACAGTGGTGGCGCTGATTGCACTCCTTTTTAACCATGGTACTATAACTGGAAATGTATTCCGCACTATTCACTGCTGGGCATGGGTCTCCTCTCAGAATGAGTATTAGGCCATAATCCACCGCGTTAGACGAGTGCGTAATGGAAGACATATACAAGTCAAATAAATAATTGACAAGCCACGTGCAGCCAATTACAACCTTTTTAGCGTTCGATTTCAACCTCGATAGACTTAGTTACTAGATTCAGTTGATAAATTTTAATTATATTTTAGACTCATTGTTTGCGTACTTAAGTTTGTGACGATTTTATCGACGACCTGACAGATTCATAGTGAGTGGCCAAAACAAAAGAATTATTTTCTTGGTTTGAAAGTTGTGCGGAGATGAAAAGATAAAATGTATGGGATCGGCAACAGTTTCTTCCTGCAAAATAATCAGCTTCATATTTACGTATCAATGCACTGCGCAGTCAAGCGCGTTTTTTATGTCTTTAACGTTTTCCGGGTAGATTCTTAGATGCGCCGAATAGTGGTTTCACCGAATAACCGAATACCGAATATTATTCGGTTTACCTTTTACCGAACCGGATATTCGGCCGAATTATTCGGTTCACCATTTCTTATTAAGAAACAACTGCGAAAGTATGTTGATAAAAAAAATATTGTTGATTTGAGGTTTATAAATAAATATTGATATAAGAATGTAATTTGCTTAGAAAAAATGAGAGTTTGATTGAGGTTCCAAAAATGTTGATTTGAAGTTTTATTGCTTTATTTTATTGGCTTTATTCAACACACTCTTTATAGGGTTTCTTTAATTTATAACGTACATCTTACCTAAAAAGGTTTGTCTTTTTTTCTATAACATGATGTAGAGAAAGTAGAAATACACGAACCGAATATATTCGGTATCAAAACCGAATAATTCGGCCGAATACGAATAGTGGAAACCATGCCGAATTCGCCGAATACTGAATTACAAACGAATATTGCGCGCAACTCAAATTTTTAGTATTACATCTATTTTTAGGAAAGAACCGTAAACAAAGACAAGTAATAAACTACGTGTGTTTATCTCTCAAGAATAATTTTATTGAGGTGTAAATAGTGTTGTGTGTGTGGATTAAGCGCATCCGAATCAAGCGGAGTAGCAAATGAACCAAGAGTAGTAATGCTCATCATAATATATGACCGTTCATCAAGTCAATCAACGCACTCCATTTGCATCGGGAATGTTGTCTCTCCCGTGAGGACGCTCGCTTACGTTTCCATTGCTTACATATTTATTGACGCGAGGCGTGACCGCTCCAATTATGAATAATTTATGAATAATTTGCGATGCATAGCAACTAATATTCCATTCGAATATAATTCATCATATATTCATAGTAGCTTAAAATATTAATTATATACACATAAGCAAATGGATATTGTACCCGTGGCTTTATTTTATAATCCCTGGCGGTTCAGGTTTCCATTGCTCTGCAAACTACTTAAAAATGTTAACAGGTTTCATGTTCGGTTTCTAGTCATGTCATAACTAAATGATAAATTTTGATATCTAGGGCAGTGCTGCATCGTCCCTTTAGTTCCGGGATCAGAATAGGGCTACAGTATCCCCTGCCTGTCGTAAGAGGCGACTAAAAGGGGCTTCCGGGGTTGCGGGTGGTTAAAGTCGGAGCTTGAACCGTCGACTGGACGGCGATCCCGGGAAGGACGGTGATATGTGTGGTCGCATACAGTCGTAAAAACTAGACGGAGCGGTGGGCCCAGACGCCCGCCTGGGAGGAACCCGATAGGGCAACGTGCTCAGAGGATTCCGGTCGCGTTCCTTTGGAGATCCCGGAGTCCTGTTTGTAGCGCCGAGAAACAGCCTCCAGGGGGGTTTTTGTTCGGTAAAATCCCATATAACCCTGCGTCGCTCCCACTGCGTTGGGTACCTTTTGAAGATTTCCCCCTCGAGAACAAGAAAAAAAATTAGTGCTGCATATTTATGTTCCTTTTGTATGTTCCTTAGGTCTGTGATATTAATCATAAAAACATCATAGAGCTATTCAGTGTTATTCAATATTGTGGTTACTAACACATACGGTCGGCGACTGCCACCAATTTTGTCTTATCTTGGAGCGATCTATGTTAGGAAGTTGACTGTGTTGGCAACCATAATTATTTTGGTGGATACAACGCCATCTACCTGTCGGAGAGGCAACGCTAGCACCGCAAATCGAAGATGGAGGACATTACTGCCATCTACCGAGTGTTAGGAGTTCGACAGGAGTGGGGACAGTAGGCTCCTATAAAAACGAGCGCACACTCAGAGAGTTACCTTGGAAAGCCACTCTCGCGGTTTTCGCTTAGCGAATACCCACGCTCGTGAGCATTAATATTTTCCTTGTCTACCCCATATTATTATAATATCGGTGGTAGACAAGGACAGAACGAAAGTGTAAGAGGAGATCGCCAGCAGAGCCGCATCCGCGCCGCGGGTCCCAGCTGGACCGCGGCGCCAGCTCAGCGCGCGAGAAGATGCCCCAAGATGAGGAGGACCCCCGTGGCCCAGCCCCGCCACCCCTGCCGCAGCGCGACACATCGCGCACCCGCGGGCGCTCCGGCACCCGCAGGACAGCGCGTGTGGTGCGCGTGCTGGAGGGAGGGGAAGAGGAAGAAGCAGCCGCCACCGTCAGGAGGAACTCGACGGGAGCCGATGGTAACTTGGGTGAGCCGCTCACTACAGTGCAGCGCGCTCCCCAAATCACTCCACGGCCCTCGGGACTCCCGCGTCCAGTGGACGCCTCCAGGCCGCGTCCGTCTGGGTCGCGGCATGTCGAGCCGCCGCTCCCAATTGGGTTGCGTGCCGCCGACCCGCCGCGTCCATCCGGATCGCGGCCCTTAGACTCGTCGCGCCCGTCTGGGTCGCAGGCCGCCCAGCCACCGCGCCCTTCGGGGTCGCGTGAGGCAGGGCCGCTGCGTCCATCCGGGACGCAAACACCGGACATTCCACGAACGCCTGGGCCGTCTGCACCGCCCATGCCGCAATTCGCGACAGGGGCTCGCATGACGCGCCCGGCGTTCCCACCTCCGAAAATCATCGCAGCTGAACGTGAGGCAGCTGCGCCCCCGCAGACTCCGAAGGCAGGTCGTTGCCCGGAGTGGCTGGCGGAATTCTCCCCAGGCACGAGGGAGAAATACGACCGTCTTCTGGAGTCGCAGTTGCTGTCTCCCGACGTGACGCCGGATGAATTTAAGAAGACGATTACGGCGTTCTTCTGTAAGATCGCCGCCCACAGGGCGACCCCGGAGGAGCGTGCGGTCGCGGAATTCTGGAGTCAGTATCTGGACGAGGAAGCCAGAATTCCGGAGCGCCGCAAGAGGAGCCCCGAAGAGGAGGCGGATCGACGGAGGGACGCTAAGCGCCCTAACACCAAAGACCCGCGCCTCCGCAGCAGAACTCCCGGGGTCCAGAGGATCTTCTCGGACCCCGGCCCCTCCCAGGAACACCACACTGCAGAGGAGAGGAGAGCGCCACCGCCAACGCCGTACTCCTTTGCGGCGGCGGCTGCCGGTGTGCTGCGCCCTCCCTTGCTGCCACGCACCCCGCCGACTACCCTCCTGCCCGGAACAACAGCAGGTACCCCAAAATTGTTAACTTTTACACCTAACACTAAACAGGTAGTTACACAATTTCCGCATACCCACACAAGTGCGGCACCGGCTGGCGGACCAGCGGTGCCCGGACCCACGGCCACAAGCGCGCCTCCCGCCGCGCCGCCGAGGACCGGGCCCGCTGGACCCGCCGCCGCAGCCGCACCCGCACCCGCACCGAGCACCAGCGCCGCAGGTACGGCCCCGCAGGCCCAAAAGGCCCAATCTAGATTCCCCCCCCTGGTGGTCGAGAAGCTCCCCAATTGGAGCTTCCATTTTAGGGAGCTGAAAGCCAAATTGGGTAGAGCACCCAACGCGCGCCCGTACGGGCAGGGAGTCAGGTTCTCCCCGAAGGACTCCGGCGAGTATCGGACGGTACAATCGTACCTTACCGCGCTGGAGTCCCGGGAGAAAATATCCTGGTTCACGTACTCTCTGCCCGCGGAGCAAAGCGTGAGGGTAGCCATCAGGGGGCTACCAGCAGATACGCCGCCCCAGGAGATCGAGGAGGAGCTCCGCGGCCTCGGGTATGTCCCCGAGTTTGTCCGCGCCATCCGGGCCCGTGGAGGACGGCCAGGATGTATATTTCTGGCCATCCTCAAAAGGACCGAAGGTCTCTTGCCGGGCATCTATGCGCAGAAGGAGTTACTGTGCATGCCCGGCATTAAAATAGAGGCATGGCGCGGCAAAAAGGGGCCCGCCCAATGCCACCGATGCCAGAAGTTCCGGCACAGTTCACACAACTGTCACCGGGAGATTGCCTGCGTGCGGTGCGGCGAAAGCCACGCCGCCTACCAGTGCCCGCGTCCCAGAGAGGAACCCGCCACTTGTGTGAACTGTGGCGGACCGCACCCGGCTAACCATTCTTCCTGCCCCGCTTTTAAGCGGGAAGCGCGGAACATGCGCGCAGGAACGGTGGCCCTCTCCGCGAAAGCGGAGAAGAAAAGAGGCCCATCTGCCGGCCCTGTACAGCCGCGGCAAGTGGAGGAGCATCACGAGGGCTCCCTCATGGCCGCGGCCAACGGGCCGACAGATCGCGGAGCTCCGCTCAAGAAGAGTCGGAGAAATAAAAAGAAGGGTAAGAAGGGCAAAGCCCCACCCTCCTCCGCCCAACCCGAGCCAGCTGTAGCTAAACAGCAAAAAAAGAAGACCGCCAAACCCGCCGCTCCCGCTCGTAAAGAAAAGAGCGGCGGAGGAGAACAGGCCTGCAACACCCAACTCCAGGTGTTGCAAGACCTAACGAAGATGCTGCAGCTGGTGATCGTGGCCATGGGTGAGGGCCAGGATATTGGGCCAGCGACCCGCAGCGGCGTCGATAAAATATCGTCCCATTATGGACGGTAAGCCGCTGCGGATAATCTACTGGAATATCCGCGGCCTAATTAAAAAGTCCGCCCTCCTCCGACTCCTCCTGCGGGAACAGGACGTCGACGTGGCTTTGATCTGCGAGACTCTCCTGTCCTCGTCGGACCACCTAAAGATACCAGGATACATCCTATACCGCCAGGACGAGACTAACGACTCGGGTCACGCCTATAGAGGGCTGGCTGTGCTTGTTCGTCGTAGGATCGTCCACCAGCCTCTTCCACCAGTACAACTGGAAGCTATGCATGCACTCGGTATCGAGGCATGCATAGGCGACTCCCCACTCCGGATCTTCAGCGTATACCGGCCGCCAGGCGGCAGGTTGGTACTGGCCGACGTCCACAAACTGTTGGACGCGCCGCACCCGACTATGCGACTGGAACGCGAAGCATCCGGGGTGGAATAGCAACCACGCAACGTGGAATGGACGACGCCTTTTTGACGATGCCGAGCACCGCGGGTACGAGGTAAGGGGACCTGAGTGCCCGACCCATTACCCAGACAATCAGGCGCAAATGCCTGATGTGATTGACATCGCCGTGCTCCGCGGTCTCGGAGCACAGCCCACACTCGAGTCGCTGCAGGACGGCATGGGGTCCGACCATGTCCCCGTCCTGCTGGTCCTGGCGAAGTCACCCGAAAGAGTCTCGCCATTGAAGCCCCGTCGCAAAACGGATTGGGCCTCCTTCAAGGAGTACCTGGAGACCACCACACCAACTCGGCCCGTCTGCACGGGGGAGGACGTCGACCGGTTAGCGGTTGACCTCACCGCCAGCATTCAGGGCGCCTTGGTGCATGCCACAACCGAGCTCCCAGCGCAGGGGAGTTTACCACCCCTGCCACCCCACATCCGACGGCTCATTGAGCATAAAAGGCGCCTTGCGAGGAGCTGGCTGAGGTCTAGGTGCCCACGCCAGAAGGCCCTCCTCAACCGGGCCATTGAGAGGCTCCGGGCCGAGTTGATAACGCATGCCACCGAAAGTTGGGAGTCGCGCATACTCGGCGCACACGACGACTGGCCGTCACTGCATAGACTTTGTCGCCAGTTGTCGAACTCCCAGCCACCGGTTCGCCCGCTTACGCATGCGGATGGTACGCCGCGCTACAGGGCGGAAGATCGGGCAGAGATCTTCGCCGAATACCTGGAACGCCAGTTTCGGCCGAACCCGTCATCGCAACCGGAGCACGTTGCAACAGTCGAGCTCCACCTCAAAGAATACTTCGCACCGCCTATAGCTCCAGAAGAAGATCCCGTCGTCTTCTCCCCGAGCATGGTCCAGCGTGCGATTGAAAGGGCTCAAGCCAGAAAGGCTCCCGGCGCGGACCGTATAACGAACACAGCCCTCCGCCACCTCCCTAGGAGGACGGTGGGGGCTGTGACTCGCTTATTCAACGGGATACTGCGCACGGGGACATTCCCGCACATATGGAAAATTGGGCACGTTATTATGTTGCCCAAGCCGGGGAAAAGCATCCTGAAGCCTGAGAGCTATAGGCCGATTACATTACTACCATGCGTCTCCAAGGTGTTTGAGAAGCTCCTGTTGCAACACCTTACCCCCCATCTGACTCCCAGACCGGAACAATTCGGGTTTCGGCCGGAACACTCCACGACACTCCAGTTAGCCAGGGTACTGCACACATTACAAAGTGACGACGTCACTAAACGTCGCACACGCCGCGTTGAAAATGCAACGCGCCCTCGATGCTCTCCCCGAATGGCTCGCGAAGTGGCGGTTATCGGTGAACGTGGGTAAAACCCAGGCCCTTAGACTGGGGGGCAGTTCACCAGGTGACCCTACATTGAAGCTTCTCGGCAGCGCAATCCAGTGGTCCACCCGGGCTAAGTACCTAGGTGTGACGCTGGATCACCGGCTCAGCATGCGACCCCACGTGGACGCAGTCATCGCGTCGGCGAGGTCTGCTAGCTTCCTCCTTCGCCCAGTGCTCTCATCGAAGCTCCCGCTGGGTATGAAAAGGGCCGTGTACCTGCAGTACATCCGCTCCCGCCTGACGTACGCGGCGCCGGCCTGGTATGCGCTGGCGAGTGAACCGCTCCGCAAACGTCTGCGGGCGGTACAGTCGCTAGCGCTGCGCAGGATTACTGGTGCGCCGTGGTGCGTCAGGAACACGGTCCTCCAGCGCGATCTTCGAGTCGAGAGCCTGGACGACTTTATTTGCCGCCTCGCCACGCAGATGTTCGAGCGTGTCGACGCGGCGCGATTCCCGCACTTGCGAGATCTTGCGCCGCTCCACGCGCGTCCACCCGACCGCAGAGCGTTCCCGCGCGACTTATTGGCGCGGGACCAGCCAGCGGACCCCGGGGTCCCATGCTGACGCCCGGTTTTACGGGACTGACCTGCGGCACTGGTGCCGCCCACACAGAACTCCCATAACACAACACTACACACAACATCACTCACCAACATTACACACCACATTTCACTCATACAAAACATAAACAACGAGACACATAATACTGCACAAACAGTCACCCTCACAGAGTCCCACATTTTTGTAAGGTTGCCAGGGGGTATTTCAAAAAAAAGAAAAAAGAGACAAAAAATTATGGAAAAGAAAGAGATACATATATATATAATATTTTATTTTGAAAAAAGATGATTTATATAAAGAGAAATATATATCTATATATAAAAAAAAAAAAAAAAAAAAAAAAAAAAAAATACTCACCCTGGCAAACCAACCCCCAATGACCTGCCTGTGTTTACGGGCAGCGGTGGCACCCCACTTGAAAAGGGCAAGGCCCTCAGCAAGTTTCCCCGCGGAGCTGTACTCCGCGAGAAGAAGACCAACGAGAGTTACCTTTTGCTGTTCGTGAAAATATATAAAATAGGTCGTTACTCTGCCCGTTTAGTGAACGATATTAATATTAATGTAAATTATTGATTAGTGACTATTATAGAGAATTATAGAGATAAATATAGATTATGTACTGATAATAACTGGTAATAAATAAATACAATATTCAAAGTATAAGTGTTTAAGTTAATATCAGAAGTGGTCCGGACCAGTGAAAGTCAACATGGGTAAACGTAACAAGCGCAAAGTGTCAAGGCGTACTCGTTCGTCATCAAGCTCAACGTCGTCATCATCAAGCGCAAGGACCCCATCGCCTCCTAGACGGAGAAATAAAAAGGTATCACGTAAAGCTGACACCAAAACCGTGAGTACCTGTTCCGTTACACTGAATAACCTGATACCAGAGTTTGATCCACTTAAAGACAATGTTAATACTTGGCTTAACGTCATACAGTCGTATGCTAATACATTTTCTTGGACCGAAGATGTCATCCGATTTCAAGCATTAAATAAATTAAAAGGATCAGCTAAGACGTGGTATGATTCGTTATTGCGCACAGAAAAACGATGGCCATCTTGGGACTGGAATGCTTGGAAAAATAAAATAACAAATAGTTTTCAAATTCGGCGGAATATGTTCGAACTTTTGAAAGACATTATTGAGACGAAACCTACAGAAAACCAGTCTCTGTATGAATTCTACTTCTTACAAAAAAGTAAAATAGATCTTTTATCGCTAAGTTTTTCTGATTCGGATATCATCTCAATAATATTGGGAAACATTGGAGATAGTACAATTAGCGCATCTATAGAGGCATGTTATTTTTCAACATGTGACGATTTAGCTAGTTTTCTTCATAGTCGTATATATAAATCTAAAAATAAATCGAGCAACAATTATATTCAAAGTAAAACAGCCGCTCAAAATCGAGTTGCACCTCCAGCAACACCGATTGGTAGTAACATGTATAGTCAGTCGACAAGTAACGTTGGCGTAGATAACGGGCAAACTCAGTATCGCAAACCCATAAAATGTTTCTCATGCGGTGGTAACCATAAACGGAATCAGTGTGATATAAAATGCGATTATTGTGGTAAAAGAGGTCACTTAGAATCCATTTGCTTTCAAAAGAAAAACAAAGTTAAACCAGAAAATCAAGATATTAAATTTGTTTCGTCTTCTACCTCCAAAAACAAATTTATAAAACAGGTAGTCAAAAATAATTTTACTCATGATGCCTTTATTGATACCGGTAGCAGCTGTTCATTGATTTGTGACTCATTAGTACAAAGTAACGATTTAAAAAGCGTCTTACTTAAATCTCCTGTAGTTTTACAAGGTTCTTCGAAGCTAAACTCGAAAACAGTAACACATTTCGTCACAGTTAGTTTACAAATCGATTCCATTTTATTACTCAACATTGATATTTACGTAATAGATGAATTAGTGGGGTGTGATATTTTGATAGGACGCAATGTAACTGAGCGTTCTGATTTAATATACTCACGTGTAGGTGATTTGCTTAAGTTTGATTATGCTAATTCATACATAGATTTTTGTAACAATATTGATGAACTAAATTTTGACACAGATTCACATCATAACCAATTGATAAATTTATTTAGGAAGTATAGAAATTGCATAGCATCTTCCATTAAGGAATTAGGAAAAGTAAATAGTCATGAAATGAATATAACTTTAACAACATCACAGCCAATACAATGTAGACCATATAGAGCTTCCGTGTCAGATAGAAAAATAATTCGGGAGATCGTACAGGAACTAATTGAAAATAATATCATTCGAGAAAGTAAATCCGCCTATGCTAGTCCCGCGGTACTCGTAAATAAAAAGAACGGAGAAAAGCGTTTATGTATCGACTATAGATCCTTAAATAAAATCACAGTCAAAAATAAATACCCAATGCCTCGCATTGAGGATCTTATAGATAGGCTCCAAGGGTATAAATATTTTACTAGCTTAGACCTTAAAAGCGGTTATTATCAGATAGGTATGGATACAGAATCAATCGACAAAACCGCATTTATTACCGAGGATGGGCACTATGAATTTTTAAGACTTCCATTTGGTCTTGTTAATGCTCCCTCCTGCTTTCAACAGATGATGAATAAAGTACTAGGAAACCTACGTTTTGATAGAGTGATTCTGTATCTAGACGACGTATATTTAGTAACTCATACAATAGAGGAAAATCTAAATCTGCTTGAAGAGGTATTACAAATATTTAGAAGCAACGGTCTGACACTTAACCTAAAAAAATGTCATTTCTTTAAAAATGAAATTGATTTCTTAGGTTATAAAGTAAAACCAAATAATATTATGCCGAATGAATCTAAGCTAGAAGCTGTTAAAAATTTTCCTGTACCTAAATCTGTACATCAACTCAGACAATTTCTTGGATTAATTAGCTACTTTCGGAAATTCATCAGAGATTGTGCTATTTTATCTAGTCCTCTTACAAAACTATTGAGAAAAGATTATCTGTGGAATTGGGAATCAACTCATATGCAAGCATTTAAAACTCTGAAAGATAAATCAACTTCCGATAGTGTCTTATCAATTTTTGACCCCAGTAAAGATACTATATTGTACACAGACGCATCTAGGGATGGTATTGCAGGCATTCTAATGCAGGTTACTGAGGAAGATGAAAAACCTGTTCATTTTTATAGTAGGCAAACTACAGCTGAAGAGAAAAAATACCATTCTTTTGAATTGGAGCTTTTGGCTATAATAAATTCATTACAAAAATTTAGACTGTATTTGTTAGGTTTGGAATTTAAAATCGTCACTGATTGTAATGCGGTCCGTTTTGCTTTAACAAAAAAAGATATAATACCGAGAATCGCTCGGTGGGTACTATCAACGCAGGAATTTTCTTATAGTATAGTTCATAGGGAAGGGAATCGTATGCAGCACGTAGACGCTTTAAGTAGAAACCCGATACAATCTGGGGAAAAATCTGAATCCGAATTAGTTCTATCGATAACTGAGGCGGACTGGTTACTTTCCGTGCAGCTACAAGACCCTGACTTGGTAAACATTAAAAATATCTTAGAGTCAGGCGAGGCCGAACAGAATAAAGACATTTTTAACAACTACGAGCTACTTGGTTATAAAGTCTACAGAAGAACGAGTCGCGGTCGTAGATGGGTAGTCCCAAAACAATGTATATGGCAAATCATAAAGTGTAACCATGACGATGTGGGTCATTTTTCTGTGGATAAAACTGTAGAACGTATTCAAAATCTATATTGGTTTCCCCATATGCAAAAAACTGTAAAGAAATACATTAAAAACTGTCTAAATTGTATATATTTTAAAAACAAGGGTGGACCAAAAGAAGGAGAATTGTATCCTATTCCGAAATATGCACAACCGTTTCACACTCTCCACATCGACCATTTAGGACCATTTATTAAAACTGTAAATAAAAATAAGTATCTGTTAGTTATAGTAGACGCTTTCACGAAATTCGTTTTTATATCCGCGGTTCGTTCGACAAATGCTTCTTGCGTCATAAAAGAGCTAGAACAAATATCAAAAATTTTTGGAAATCCTAAAAGAATAATTTCTGATGCTGGGTCATGCTTTACGTCAAGTGAATTCAATAAATACTGTACAAATAAAAATATCCGTTTGCATAAAATAGCTACAGGTATGCCACGTTCTAATGGACAAGTCGAACGTTTTAATAAGACTATTTTAGAATCTATGAGGACAATGGGGGCAGATACAGAGGATAACTTATGGGATAAATGTGTGAAAAATCTACAACAAGGATTAAACAGTACCATACACAAAACTATAAAATCGGTCCCTAGCGAAGTTTTCTTTGGTTATAGGCTAAGGTCTGATAGCGATATTTTAGCCCCAAATGGTGATAATGACAGACAGGTTGACGTCACGATGTTACGAAAGTGGGTTGATGATAATATAAAGGACAGCGCAAAAACCCAAAAAGCAAGATTTGATAGCACTCGGACGAAGGCAAAAATTTATAGTGAGGGAGATCTGGTTTTAATTAAAATACAGAGTCAAAATAACGACGGAAAAAGTAAAAAACTATTGCCAGTATATAAAGGTCCATTCAAGATAACTAAAGTTCTTGGGAACGACAGGTATGAGGTTTCAGATTTAAGAGGATGTGAAAGAAGTGATAGAATGTATACCGGAACAGCAGCAGCTGAAAACATTAAACCATGGATAAAAATTGATGAATGGGAATAAATTGTATATTTAAATGTTCCGTGTTGGCAAGGTAAACAACTCCTCTCTTTCCAAATTTTGCTGAGTCTAAATAAAATGCCAAACCGACAAATATTTAAAGTCAACCTTAACCTTAATCTCTTTAAGTCGTTTGGAATATTTCAAAATTGTGTTTGTATCTCGTTGCAAGGGTTACTTAACAATACAATAGAGGCTTGTTCTTAATATGTACATATGGGACGAATTTGGTACACTAAAGTGAGATTAAAGCACTTTGTGGCAAATGGTCCATGTGAATAAGACGAACCTGGAACACTCTAGGGGGATAAAACCCGAAAAGTGCAGGTGGTCTTATAAACACAGGTTATTTGAACGAGTCTTGGGTGTTGGGCGGTACTTGCATCGAGAAATTCGAAGGAGTAGATAGATATTATATGCGCAACTTAATAAACAAATTCATGTTTCAGCATTTTATTTAAACTCGTGTGGTGCCTGGGGCAGGCACCTTGCAGCATGGCCGTGTTGGCAACCATAATTATTTTGGTGGATACAACGCCATCTACCTGTCGGAGAGGCAACGCTAGCACCGCAAATCGAAGATGGAGGACATTACTGCCATCTACCGAGTGTTAGGAGTTCGACAGGAGTGGGGACAGTAGGCTCCTATAAAAACGAGCGCACACTCAGAGAGTTACCTTTTGCTGTTCGTGAAAATATATAAAATAGGTCGTTACTCTGCCCGTTTAGTGAACGATATTAATATTAATGTAAATTATTGATTAGTGACTATTATAGAGAATTATAGAGATAAATATAGATTATGTACTGATAATAACTGGTAATAAATAAATACAATATTCAAAGTATAAGTGTTTAAGTTAATAACTGTGAGTACCAATAGATATTTCTTTTAATTGGTAAGCCATATTATTTAGACCGTAAACTGTATACTACATTATTCAACTAACCTGTCAAGGAGCTACTAAATTAACATTCATATTAATTAGAACACAGAATATATAGAAGTCGTTGTCAGCGTGCTAATTGTATGTAAACAATGCTAATGCAGATATCACGTAATTTCGAGAACAACATCCACAATCTAACATGCAAATAGTAGTGTCTCATACGTGCTCGCGCAATGTTTGCTTAGAAATAGTATGTATATAAACAAATCCTATTTCAAGGTTGAGTGCTAGTTATTCTACTCGTAATTGCCAGTGACCTGAATAACGTAATTACATTTTCCTATAAGATATTTTTTAATCAAATTCACGTTTCAGCCGCATAATCATCGATTCTGACAGCTCTGTGGCGGCATTAACCTGTGAAAGCACTTTGTACACATGCTTTCTGAATACCAACACGTCACGTGACACGAGACATGTTAGCGATAAATTTCCTTTACAATATTAAATAAACTAGTCACCCGTCACAATGGTAGAAATTCGACGAGAAATTAAATGAAAAAAATAAACCATAAATTGTACAAAGTAGCACCAATATTTCTCTAATTTAAATAAATTGTAAAGCAATAGCGGGTATTTTGACAAAGACATCCGACAGCTTTGACGTTATGTGTTTCATAGCAAGAATTGAATGTTCTATTTCGTTTATTATGTATGTGTCTGTGTCAAATGCAAGGGAGTGAGTGTAATGTGTTTTTGTATTTGATGTATGTTTTATGCATTATTTGAAAAAAAATATTAGCATTGTGCAATCCTTCTCTACATCAACTATAACCGTGCGTAATCTCATACTCTTCCGCCTGCGGCAAGTATCTTAAAAAACACGTCACAAATTTGTGCTTCACGTATTAATATCCATCCATCCATCCATCCATCAGCCTTTTGATGTCCACTGCTGAACATAGGCCTCCCCTAAATGGCGCCACTCCAACCGGTCCTGTGCCCTCTGAATCCAACGGTTTCCCGCTGTCTTCTTCAGGTCATCGGTCCACCTGGTAGGGGGGCGACCTGTACTCCTTTTGCCTAAACGTGGTCGCCACTCGAGGACCTTCCTTCCCCATCGGTTATCGGTCCTGCGAGCGATGTGGCCGGCCCATTGCCACTTCAGCCTACTAATTTTGAGAGCTATGTCGGTAAGCTTCGTTCGTCTACGGATTTCATCGTTGCGAATCATGTCTCGTAGCGAAATTCCGAGCATAACCCTCTCCATAGCACGCTGAGCGACCCTGAGTCTCCGAATGAGGCCTACAGTGAAGGACCACGTTTCGGCGCCGTAGGTCATCACTGGCAACACACATTGCTCGAATAGTTTCGACTTCAGGCACTGAGGAATTGTGGACGAGAAGATACTACGAAATTTCCCGAACGCAGCCCAGCCGAGTTGGATTCTTCGAGTGACCTCCCTCTCAAAGTTGGACTTACCCATCCGGATCGTTTGTCCCAGGTAAATGTACTCGTCGACAACTTCGAGAGGAGTGCCGTCAACAACTACCGGTACGGGTGTGACATGGACGTTAGACATGATTTTCGTCTTGTCCATGTTCATCTTAAGACCCACCCGTTGTGAGGCACTGTTGAGGTCGCCTAGCATTGTGTTGAGGTCCGTCAGCGAATCTGCCAAGATGACTATATCATCGGCAAATCGAAGGTGCGTGATGTGTTCGCCATTGATGTTAATGCCAAGACCTTTCCACTCCATCAGCTTGAACAAATCTTCCAACGCAGCGGTGAACAGTTTCGGCGATATAACATCACCTTGTCTGACTCCCCGCTGCAGTTGGATTGGATTTGTGCTTCTGTCGTGTACTCGGACTGACATGGTGGCGGCAGTGTATACACACTTCAGCACCTCGATGTACCTATAGTCGATCTGGCATCGCTGAAGGGACTCCAGCACCGCCCAGGTCTCGATAGAATCGAAGGCTTTCTCATAGTCCACATAAGCAACACATAACGGCAGATTATACTCCTCGGTCTTCTGTATAATCTGCCGCAGCGTGTGAATGTGGTCTATGGTGCTGTAGCCTTTTCGGAAACCGGCTTGTTCGGGAGGCTGGAAGTCGTCTAGCCTGCGTGCAATGCGGTTAGAGAGGACTCTCGAAAACAGCTTATACACGTGGCTCAGAAGCGCAATGGGCCTGTAGTTCTTCAAAAGAGTTTTGTCGCCCTTTTTGAAGAACAGCACCACTACGCTTCTGCTCCACGCTTCCGGGGTTGTCCCGCTAGTAATGACGGAATCGAACAACTTTTGGAGCGCCACTAGTACGGGTTTACCACCAGCTTTTAGCAGCTCTGTTGTGATTCCGTCATCGCCCGGTGCCTTGTTGTTTTTCAGCTGTTTGAGAGCCTCTCTAATCTCGTACAGGCTGACGTCCGGGAGGTCCTCAGTATAGTGGCGGGTCAGTTTGGCACGTTTGTCGCCCGCCTTGTTACGGGCGGGAGCTCGTGCGGAAGCATACAACTGTCCGTAGTATTTCTCAATTTCCCTCAGAACATCGGAGTTAGACGAAACCATGGTGCCCGATTCGGTCTTCAACCTCGTCAGCAGGCTCTGCCCAACGCACAGATCCCTGGCGAACACTCTCGAGCCCTGGTTTCGCTCAATAGTGTCTTTTACGCGATGGGTGTTATGAGCACGCCACTCGCGTCGCCTACTCTGAGAGATCTGTTTATTGAGCAGTCTGTATTTCGACATTGAGGCTGGAGACTGCACACATAGTTCTCGCCTCTCCCTCATGAGACCGAGAGTATGTTCTGAGAAAATCCGAGACCTACCACTGGAGTGGGTCTTAAAGTACTTAGACCCCACCTCGTGGACAGTTTTTACTACCTTGGTGTTAATTTCGTCCACAGAAACGCAAGAATCGAGACACGCGAAACGATTTCGTAGCTGAAGTTGAAACTCTTCGGAGCCCTGGATTTGGACAGGTGTTGGTCGGAGCGTAGACTTCATTAGGCGTGACCGTTCCAGCTTTACGTTGATATTTAATGTGCCTCTTACCATCCGGTGATCACTTCCGGTTTTCACCCTGTTGATCACAGAGACATCATTAAATATGTGCCGTTTGTCTGCCAAAATGAAGTCTATCTCGTTTTTAGATGAACCATCAGGACTTATCCAAGTCCACTTTCGCTGTGCCTTCTTCCTGAAGAAAGAGTTCATCATAAAGAGGCCTTCCCTCTCCAAGAAGTTGGCAAGCAAGTGGCCTCGGTGGTTCCGTTGTCCAATTCCAAAGGGCCCCACCTTCCGCTCGCCATCGTTCCGCGTGCCTAGTCTTGCATTAAAATCCCCCATAACAACGGTAAAGTGGGTCTTTGAGGTATGTATGGCTCTACTTACGTCCTCATACATAACCTCGACCTCATCGTCTGGGTGTGTCGAAGTCGGCGCATATACCTGTATGACCTTCAGCGAATACCGTTTAGATATTCTGAGTATAAGGTACGCTACCCTTGACGACACACTGTCGACTGTTACCACGTTGTTGACGAGGGATTTGTGGACGAGGAACCCGACACCACCCTGAGACAGGTGGTCGCCCTCCCGGTGATAGAACAAGTTGCCCGATTTGAGGATTATCGTGTCCTCACCCTGTCTTCGGACTTCAGACAATCCCAAAACACTCCAGTTCAACTTGTCTATCTCTTCTTCCAGCTCCTGTATCTTCTCGTCGGTCCTCAGTGTCCTGGTGTTGTATGTTGCCAGGTGCAGAAGTCGTCGGTTGCGGTAGCCGGATCTCTGCCGGAGATTCTTAGCACCCCCTGCCCCGCCGTTACCTAGGCCGCTACCGTAGCCTGGAATAGCGGGGCTGCCGGGGACTGGGGGCCGGGGTTCTTCTGCACCTTCCATTGGGGGTTTTTGCCGATAGTCACCGCGCCTGGCAAGCGTGTTGGTGACCGCAGTAGGTGTAAGTTACACAAGGAGATGCTGCTGCCCATCTCTTGGATTTTATGTCCCTTAGTCGCCTCGTACGACATCCACGGGAAGAGAGGGAGTGGTGCTATTCTAAAAGGCCGACACCACACGGCCAAAATTATGCTAGTGCCAGCACGATAGCATTAGGTCAGACTAGGATGGAAAACAAATCATTTAATTAAATTTTGGTTCACTATGAAATAATCGCCAATCATATTAACATGTGAATAACATAATTCTAATATGTAAATCAAACGTTATAATATGGAAACGAAATTACTTTCTGAATTCTCGATTGGATTTATAAGCAAAAATCTGTCTATCTATTACACAATTCTCCTGAAAAGATCTGTATTGCTTTGCTCGCACTTGTTTCTATATTTATCACATAGTTTTTACAGTTTTTAAATTTTATATTTAAAAAACCTTTAAAATTACCTATTTAAAAGCATATTACTTAATTTTTTTTTATCTGACTGAAGTAGCAAACGAGCATGCAGTCCACCTGATGGTCAGTGGTCACTGCCGCCCTGCGACATCTGTAATCAACTACATACCGAACATGGGTTCCATCTGAAGTTGCTACTCCCGAGGACTATGACGGTCGCCTCATGTGAAAGTGTTATACCGTTATTTATTAAGTAATAATAGTAACATATTTAGTTTATGTTTACTTATGATGTAAGAAAGCTTACAGTTAAAAATCTAAAATGCTGCTGGATTAACGTACTTCTTTTGAATAAATCTGTATGTATGAATGTGAAAATAACATATCCTACAAATATGACACGCAGATCATGGACCGTGAGCAAATATAAGTAGGTAAACAGTTGATGAGCACTTGCTGAACGCCGGGCAAACATACACCAGCAGACAAGCTACTTTGAGCATGGCGATCACGTTAATTATGCAACGATTAATTGCAACAGTCCGCTTAGACGCCGTAACCGTTTTCAGATGCGGATCGCAGCTATTTTCGGAAGCTCGTTCAACACGAAAAACGCATTAGTACCTCAGACAGTTAAAACGCATTGTTTGTCAGCATGACCGGAGCAAGTCGTCGAAACGGGATGTAGCATCGGCGAAATCGCCAAGACGCGAATTGATGTTGGTGAAAGTAGCATGTCTGCGACAGTTATTATTGCGACCCGACGGGCAAAGGCGGCCAAGAGTGGGCGACGGCTCTAGCGTGGGCAAATAACCTTGTATGGTTTAATTAGACTTTAAATTATTAGTTTTAGTATACAGAATATTGGTTTAAACTACATTTCATATTAATTTCGTTTATTAAGTTTAAACGTAATTAGATAGCCACAGTATTTAGTTTTTTAGTAAATTTAATCGTACATAAACCTGCTTTTATTTCTGTTTTCATGTATTCTCCTCAGCGCCCTACTTGTTAACATACCTTATTATTATATGTATTACTTTTATGTTTAATAAAACATTTAGTTTTATTTTTATATGATGCCTAGCTTTAGCTTATTAGGTAGTTAGTTGCTTACTGATGTCCATGGGCGGCAGGGACCAATTACATTATGTGGACAGCAAGCTCATTTGCTACTTCCAAATTATAAAAAAACACATGAGAATGTGAAGCATACTAGCAAATGAACTAATTAATTAAGCAGTACATGATTTTAAAATTCTATTTCTAGGGTGTAGTAACGTATTCTTGATTGACCTCAGATAGAGCCCCTGTTGCATATGAAGTCACTTACAGATGGCCATGGGCGGCAGTGACCAATTACCACCATGTGGACAGCAAGTTCGTTTGCTATTCCAAATCAAAAACCAACCCATATAACTGTAAATTGTAGAAGCAAAGGAACAACTAATTAAGCAGCTCATGATTCTGAAATAGCTATACGTACAACACTGCCATTTCTAGTTCGATACAAGCCGGCAAGCTACTCCGCTGCCTATTACATGTTCCCATTATGGGATAACGGCGCGCCGCGATATATTTGCGGGAGACAGAGCATTCAATCTCGGGAGTCATGATCGAGTATCGACAAGCGATTACTCACGTGACGTGGGGGACAAGACGTAAGCGAAAGCGGGGAGTTAATTACATAACATTTAGTTTCAATACAGAACACTATCAGATAATAAAAATAAGGATTGATGTTAATGGTAGTAAGAAATTTAATTTCGACACAAGTAGGACATAATTATTACATGAAAGTTGTTAATAATGCTAAAATATGGAAAAGTAATTTACATCAAAGCTAGATTTTAAGACATATGCTATGGCGTCTATTCTTAGATTTTATTATCTTCACATTTTTTTGTAAGTTTTAAGTAGAAAACGAGCCTGAAGTTCATCTGATAGTAAGTGATCACGACCACCCGTTTATCACAGATGCGTGGCTACTCCCAAAGACTAGGATGATCGTCATTTATAAAAGCGACCCGGTAATCCAGCCTTTCCAAAACTCACGAACTACTTCACGCTAAAAATAAGTGTGATAAAGGTGTAACTTTGCCTTTATTCATGTTTTATATGAATAATTGTTCTATGTTCCTCTGTTTCTATGTTCCTTCGCTTGATGTATTTGTTTATTTATACAGAAATGAACATATTGCATTTTCTATTTAAGAGAGTTGTTCTCTTTTTAGAAAATAAATATCTTAAATCTTATAATTGACTTCAGAATTTTTGACGTATCTTTTCCAGACAATTTCCGCTACCAGCTTTTTGTGTACACCAGCAGCTCGCAGATAGAGTTAGCCCGGTGAGCTCTGGTGGGGACGATAAGTAATTTTGCAACTTGTACACTTAATCACGCAGTTTCCGCTGCGACGCCGCGGGACGACGTGATTCCCGGGAATGGCAGGGAAAGCTCGTTTAGAATTAGACATCAGGTTTGTGATGACTTCAGTAGTATGTGCTGTTGTTAGGGAAACATCCTTATTGGATGTGCTACGACTTAGTTGTTATGGTTAGGAATGCATCTGAAGCAAATCTTATTTGGGGGTTGGTAACTTATAAATTTTTATATGCGGTAGTGGCTACTTAGATGAACTACATCCTCGTTTACTAGTTGTATATAAAAATATATTAAGAAACAGAAAGTGACATATTAAGAAAAATCAGAATTATAAGAAATTATATAGTACTTTTTGTCTGATATGTTTAATTATACATTTAAAGAACTTATTTTAATGGTACTAATAGTATTGAGAAAGGGTAGTTCGGACAACTGTGACAGCGCACGGTTTTTCTCAATTCAAAACTAAATTAATATTAATAAAAGCAACTAATCGAAGAAAAGTGTGAAATTCGGACTGTATAGTTGTGTTGTGGAAAATAGTGTTAAAGTGTGTAGTGACTACGCTCGACAAAGCTTTTTATAGTGCAAAACAGCTGTTTACGGATCAGCTGTTCGTGACTCGACAATCAACTGTTAAAAAGATTATTGTATAAACAGCGCTATTTAGGCATTGCAACACCAAAGACTGAGTTTCATATTACATATATATTAGTGTAATTGTTGAAATATAATATATGATTAAATATTTAAAAAGAATTAATTATAGCACAATTGTTTAAAACAAGTTACAACTAGCGACATCTTTTATCACTGCTTCAAACTAAATGGTCAACTAATCTACAAAAATTATGGCTAACAAATGTACGACGTGTGGCAAATACGCATCAGTAGCTGATATATCGAAATGCATAAAATGTACAAAATGTTCATCGCTCTTCCATCGACAGTGCGCAAATATTGGAGATAGTTGTCGCGGCCAGGCGAAATGGAGTTGCAAGTGTTGTAAGGCCAAAACTACAGATAGTGGCTCGAACTGCACGCCAATCTCAACCAGCTCTGGCGGCACGGATATCGATCAAACTGAAGAACAGACCCATCCTGCCACTAGAGGGAGTGACGAAGTGCACTTAGCGACAGAAATGAAATTATTACGCAAGGAACTAGCTACTGTAAGCCAGGAAATGGCATCATTTAGGCAAGAAATTGCAAAGTTGAATTTATCTGTAAGCGAATTTAATAATAGACTAGATAGCATCGAAAAAAGAGTTTCGTCTCTTGAAAACCGCCCCGCGGACAGCCAGGTGTTAATGTCGGAATCGGCTTTACAAAATACCATAGCTGACCTCAAGAACCAGTTGAATAACCGAGATCAGCAAGCGCTCTCAAACGATATTGAAATAACTGGTGTAACCGAACAAAGTGGCGAAAATGTTATAAATATAGTTATGCTTTTAGCGAAAAAAATCAGTTACAACCTTGACGATAAGGATATTGTGAGCGCTGAAAGATTTGGTACGCGACGTAAAACTGTAGCGGATAATGACGAAATGCCGAGGTCACGTCCTATTGTTGTTCGACTAGCTCGTCGCACAGTTCGAGACCAACTGATTCAAGCAGCACGCGTTCGACGTGGGGCGGACACTGCCGGACTTAATATCGGAGCGAAGGCGCAACGTTTTTATTTAAATGAGCGCCTTACCTGGGCCAACAAGCAATTATTTTACAATGCTCGTGAGAAGGCCAAAAATAACGGCTGGCGCTATGCTTGGACTCGAGAAGGCCGAATTTTTGTTCGTCGAGACTCCGATACAACAAAACATATTATAAGAAGTAATGATGACTTAATAAAAATTTTTGGGGAATAACATATTTGCTACAAATCTTATTTAGTACCCTTGAATCAAGAATGAAACTTTTATTAAGTTATTATTACTATATTAAAATATTTATTTCTAGATGTTTATTTAGTTTTAGTCCTTTTGTCTGTTTTATTCGGCTATGTTTAAAAATATTATTACAGTGCTTTTATACGTTTTATTATGATACATATATTATTTGTAATGCAATATTTAATGGAGATATATTAATTCTCATAAAACTAATTTTAAAAAGTAGCTTTTATTGGCAATCGGCGTGGTATCTGTGCTGCAGTAGGCAACGAAAACAATTAATTAAAAATATAATAATTACTAATGAACTTAAGTCACTACGTTTATTTTTATCAAACTATATTTACTCAAATGTTCCGTATATTAAGACGTTCTATAAATTTACTGTAAAATCAATAAAATTGAGATCCTTGGAATTTTACATATCTCTTTATAAACTATTCAACGCAATTAATCTAAATTAATGGTTAAAAAATTAAAAATCGGCTTGCTCAATCCTGGATCTCTTGGAACTAAGCATGACGAATTCGTAGTGGCAATGATGCATCATTCTGTAGATATAATGGCTGTTAACGAAACATGGCTTCGCGAAGGTGAGGAGGGAAGAGCGCCTAGTGTGCCGGGATACCAACTACGACATGTACCACGTCCCGCAGCAGTACGATCGCGCGGAGGTGGCGTAGGTTTTTACATGAGACGAGGAATAAACGCGCAGGTCCTGCAACATCCCTTAAGTCCAATGATAGAACAAATGTGGCTAAATATAAAGGTAAATTCTAAATCGTTCCTTATAGGAACAGCGTATCGCCCACCTTGGCTTAGTGCTCAATTATTCTTTGATGCATTATGTGAATCGTTAGACTCATTTACAAAATACGATTACATTATTTTACTTGGCGACTTTAACATCGATTTACTTAATGAAAGGGGCGCCTATGTAAAGCAATTTTCAGATTTTTTAAAAATTAATAATCTTACGCAGTATGTCCACGATCCGACACATTTTACAAGCACGAGTGAGACTCTTATTGATGTGATCTGTGCTGATGCACCTGTAGAGAATGTCAAAGTAGACCACATAAGCGATCTAAGTAGTCATGCCATAGTCGTATGCGAAATTAATATTATACGACACGAAATTATCCCTGCATGGACCTCATTCAGGCCGCTCAAAAATATAGATCTAAGATTTCTGCATGATGACTTAAATAATTTACACTTAGAAAAAGTTATGTTATCAGACGATGTAAATTTAATGTTATCAGCTTTTAATCAAAATATAATAGATGTCTTTGATAAACATGCCCCTCATAAAAAGAAATACTCTAAAGAACGCTCATACCCCTGGATTACATACACTATAAGGTGTATGATAAAAAAGCGCGATGAAGCTAAAGCCAGAGCTCGCAAAAACAACTTAAACAGCAGCAAGTGTTATTACAAAGAACTAAAAAATCTTGTCAAATTATCTATTGAGTCTGAAAAAAAGGCTTATTTTTCGTATTATATCAACTCTAAAAGTAAACAACCTAAAGTTATGTGGAAAAATATAAAAAATCATGTTGTCATCAAAAATAAAAGAGATATCTCTTTACCCGTTACTTTAAATAATCCCAATGAAATAAACGATCACTTTCTAGATGCACCCGGTAAACATACCGTCCCGTTTTCACAGCTCACCTATTATGAATTTGATAGGCATTGTCAGGAAACTTTTAGGTTCCAAATTGTGACGGAATTGCAAGTTTTAAAAGTTTTAAATTCTCTTCATTCAAATGCTGTAGGTATAGATGGTATTTCACTTGACATGATAAAATTGTTACCACCTCTCTGTATAAAAATTATTACAGGGATTATAAATACTTCTTTTCGGACAAATATTTTCCCCACTCAATGGCAAAGAGCGTTAATAAAACCAATTCCCAAAAAAAATAATCCTACAAATATAACAGAGCTGCGCCCTATTAGCATTCTTCCATGTCTATCAAAAATAATAGAAAAACTGGCTTGTGAGCAACTAACTGCATATTTAGATACTAACAAAATTCTACCAACGCACCAGTCAGGATTTAGGAGAGCGCACAGTACAACCACAGCTCTAATTGATGTCGTTGACAATATATTGACCTGTCAGTCTAATGGGGAAGGCACTATATTGCTATTAGATTACTCGCGGGCTTTTGATACGTTGAATATTCCTTTGCTGCTCTCAAAGTTATCACATTATGGCTTAAGTGTTGATGCTCTGGCCTGGTTTGACAGTTTCTTTTCGAATAGATCTCAAGTAGTAGAGTTAATAAACGCTGGAAATGGCACTAAAACCAGATCTATGACTAAGCCTGTCACGCGGGGAGTTCCTCAAGGCTCTGTATTAGGACCTTTGTTGTATATATTATACGTTGCAGACATTGTTAGGAATATAAGTTATTGTCGGTATCATATGTTTGCAGACGATCTCCAAATTTACATATCTTTTAAACTTAATGACATGGAATCTGCAATTGATAAGTTAAATTCAGATTTATTACAAATTTTTGAATGGTCTGAACGTAATACATTGATACTAAATCCGAAGAAAACTAAGTATATGGTAATAGGATCTCCTAAGGTAATTAAAAAAATATGCAATAAAAATCCATGTATTACTATAAATGGAGAGCCCATTGAGTACGTTAAGGAAGTTCGGAATTTAGGGGTAATTGTCGATGACAACCTTCGTTTTGAGAGGTATATAATAGAAGTAGTTCGCAACTGTTTTTACAGACTTAAAGTGCTGTATCGGATAAGAGACTACCTCAGTATTAAATTACGAACAACTTTGTGTGAATCATTAGTTATTGCTAAATTAAATTATGCAGATACTCTTATAGGACCTAGACTATTAGCACGATCCAAAACCCTCATTCAGCGTGTTCAAAATGCTTGTATGCGATACTGCTACAATATACCTGCACGAGCTCATGTAACTCCATTCATCAATGAAGCTGATGTGCTAAAGATGAGTTCTCGCAGACAATTGCATTTCGCAACATTATTATTCGGAGTCATAAAGAACCAAACGCCTGAGTATCTGTTCTCAAAGCTCAGTTGGAATAAACAGCAAGGCGCTTCTCATATCACCAGGTCGTCCACATTTAAACTTTGCTATCCTTTCAATACTGGTGCAGCCTTTAGAGGGAGCTTTAAATATTGCGCCACTAAATGTTGGAACAACTTACCCCCACCACTGTATAATGTAAAATCCATACATACTTTTAGATTAAAATACAAATGCTATCTGCTGGAAGTGCAGAAAAATGAATGATATATATATATTTTATTTATTAAAGCCAATGTGGTGAAATAAAGCTCCCTCACGATTTCTTATCCAACCTTGTCCTTATTAAAAGCCTTCTTTTTCCCTTTACGTCCGTTATTAAAATAATATAATATGCCCACGAGCTGTCCGAACTGCTCCCTGGTTATGGGCGTCACTGAAAATCAGCTCATTGGTCCACGGACCTCTGTATACGCTGAGTGCCGACCCCTTCACGGTATACTGCAGCACAGCTACACGTAGGATTAGCTACATACCTACATTTATACTTTCTTTTTATTATTATTGTTATACTAAGTTAATCGTTTCTATTCTTTTTTTTGTTTTTCCCAATATCGGTGTATTGTGTTGTTATATCGTGAATAAAAATGTTTTCTTTCTTTCTTTCTTTCTTTCTATTTATTGAATAATAGGTCAACTATTCACTATTGCAGTACAATAAAGTTAGTTACTAATAACATAAGTTAATGACGTAATTTTGCGGCTGTCTACAAACTTTTTCATATATGCTTTGTTGCGTAAATTTAAGGTCAACAATTATTTCTTAGAAGTTCCGAAACATTTCCTACTAGCATGTAATATAAGGCTACAACAATGTCCCCGCGCGAAGTTATGGGTAACCTCTATTTTTAATTACTTAGCGCTAACCGAAATGGGTGCGCTTTGATCCGGGATCTAGAAACATTATTGTTCGAAGCACAAAGTGACTCAATAACAGGGCTGTTGACTGTGGGCGCACACATACTCGTACACACTCCACGGTACCAAACAAAGGAACTAATATCGACACGTGGCTTCCACCCCGACCCCAAAACAAGCTCTACTACTGAGTTGTAAGGTTTAGAGTGAGTAGCAACCGAATTGATCTTTGGATAGTATTGCATTGGTCTCTGAGGCGTTATTATAGAGAGACTATTACTATGAGAGAAGTACGATCGTATTATTTTCATACTAAATTACTGCGAATAGGATTTTGTATCGCGGTCTCTCGAGAGCTTTTTCCCGTTGTAATATCTATGTCAATAGATTTCCGAAGTAACGACGAACAGTGCGGGGAATTGTATTGTGTTATTTTGGTAAATTTATCAATTACTTTAAAAGCTTTTTTACTGCTTAATTTTGTCCCTAAAGTATTTGTGTCGGAATCTTTTTGCACGGAATAAAAATAATTGAAACAACAAATATAAGAAAAAAGTTTTCATGTACTACTCTACCACTAGCGGCTGTCTCCAACATAACTTGCAAATATATATCATATTTCAGTTTAAAATATTCATTTGAATACAAGGATTAAAACTGTACTGTTTATCGTATTGAGATTCATATAAAATATTCCTGTAAATTTTAATAAAGTTGACTTTCATGTATCCGAATTAAATGTGGTAAAATATGATATTTTATATCGTATCTATAAAATAAAGGCAGCGGAGCGTCCGCGAGCGGCAATGAAGCGGCGTAACGAGGCTCCGGTCGCAAAATAAACTTTTATTCGTCCGGCGGCGGCGGTAACTCTGCCATCGGTGACGGCTATCGCGGCTGTTCCCGGGCTGTGTCGGTAAGCTTGGCTTTCATTTCGATGATAATTGCCTTGAAAATGTATATGCGATTCAATTTGGTTTTGAAATCGGCGTTTGAAATTAAAATTATAATATTTTTACTTAAATAAATTTAAAGATTTCTGTTTCAGCCATACCATGTAATCAACCATTGCTACCTTTTTGTAGACACCCCTTATCAATGCTTTGTTTATAGTAAAAAGAAATAAGAAATGATGAATTTATTATTGATAAATATTATATATTAGGAATATATCATTTGTGTCTTTTTGTTAAATATAAAAAAAAATACACAATCAAGAAAATATAGAAGAATTATTCGTGGTTTGTTCTCTAAGCATTCGACACCATGGCCTTTCCTGATTTAAGCGAGCTTTTAGCAGTAAAACGCACTATGGATCTTATACTCGTATGCTAATAAAAATAAATACCTACATCTAAATAGAAGATATTGCCTCATACATATTTACAGGGGCTGTATTAATATACCACATACCGTCTTAATGTAAATGGCTAGATTTAAACTCGTTTGAACAAAGATCGAATGTCACCAGAAATTTATCTCCGTCCATAGATGAACGAGCCCGTTATCCCCAGCTGCAGCGGCGCTTGGCGCGGCGCCAGTGGCGCAGTCGCCGCGCGCCACCCACCATCGGGAAGTGGAGTACGGGTTCCATTTTATTTATTGGCTTCGTTTCATTAGCGCCATCCATTCATATTTTGCACTTTTGATTTCTTAGACTACTGAACGTGCTTCTATCAAAGAGTACTTTATGGAGTTGTGTATGCAGACAATACATATTATTGTAATAGTAAGACTAAGGTACGTCAACAATTAAAAGGCTACTACATTATACCCAGATGAAAGTTATGAAATATATGAAAAGTCAAATTTCGAGGTCATAGTTAGAAGCTTGAAAACTTTTAAAAACTTTCTCAAAACAACTCGAGACCGTGTACAAAACCAAATTCTCCGATGTGTAAGATGACTTAATTAAAGCCTTAACTACAAATATAGGTTATTCGCATCAAACAGTGGGGTATGCAATTTGTGAAATGTGTTTGCCATCGTGAAATGGGTTCTTCTAATGACTTTTTAAATAACATCTTTGTATTCTAATGTATACTTAGGTGACATCGTCCTGCGGATGAGAGCAATCCCAACTCGCAACACCACCAGCCGCGCTGGCCTGTCGCCAGCGTTGTTAGCAAAGCTTCAAATTTTAAGCCTTTAATATTTTTGTTCTACAATTCAACATTACTACAAACAAAGTCACGGTAAAAGTGGATAGAAGAAAATTAAGTCAGCAAAAATTTATAGTATCACATTACAATTTTTGTTGTTTATACGGAAATATTTGTTTATCGATGACCTTGTTCTCATATTATTAGTTATGGAAATAACTACGGATACAAACATCTTTCATCGCCTTTAATTCCTAACAGGACAGTCCATACATCACGTTTTCTGCAACGAAGGTCATCAGATTTATTTAAGATCCGTTTAGTAATAAGCTATTATTCAGTTGCTTTTCACGAATAATTAACCAAAAATCTTACAATGTATAAAACAAGTCTTATGCATAACCAAGTCTGCTAAGTGAGGAATGGCTGGCTCTGCACTGCCGAGGATATTTACGATGCTCGAGGTTGATTGCGGCCTATCCTCTTGGCTCTAAAGGGTAGTAATCTAGAAACTCGCGCTTCAGTCAACTTGCTACTCCCTGGCTTATTGCCAGTCTGTCTGGAAGTCGTAAGTGTTAAGATTTTTGTGTAGATTCTATTATATCTAGAAGATAATAACTCGAAAATATTGTCAAAAGTATTGAAGTCCCGTGCCATTTGCCAATTTTAATTTCATAGATGTTACATAATTTTATATAAAAGTGTTCGTTGAAAAATGGTAAATTACATAATTTGGGCCCGATTTAATTAATATAAAAATTAAATTACAGCGTGAGAAAAAAATATCATAATCACAGCTTGATTTATAATGATTAATGTATGTATAGGTTTAAACTAAATTATCTAACTGATATGTACGTAGCTAGTATCGAATATGGCCGTGTGGTGTCGGCCTTTTAGAATAGCACCACTCCCTCTCTTCCCGTGGATGTCGTACGAGGCGACTAAGGGACATAAATCCAAGAGATGGGCAGCAGCATCTCCTTGTGTAACTTACACCTACTGCGGTCACCAACACGCTTGCCAGGCGCGGTGACTATCGGCAAAAACCCCCAATGGAAGGTGCAGAAGAACCCCGGCCCCCAGTCCCCGGCAGCCCCGCTATTCCAGACTACGGTAGCGGCCTAGGTAACGGCGGGGCAGGGGGTGCTAAGAATCTCCGGCAGAGATCCGGCTACCGCAACCGACGACTTCTGCACCTGGCAACATACAACACCAGGACACTGAGGACCGACGAGAAGATACAGGAGCTGGAAGAAGAGATAGACAAGTTGAACTGGAGTGTTTTGGGATTGTCTGAAGTCCGAAGACAGGGTGAGGACACGATAATCCTCAAATCGGGCAACTTGTTCTATCACCGGGAGGGCGACCACCTGTCTCAGGGTGGTGTCGGGTTCCTCGTCCACAAATCCCTCGTCAACAACGTGGTAACAGTCGACAGTGTGTCGTCAAGGGTAGCGTACCTTATACTCAGAATATCTAAACGGTATTCGCTGAAGGTCATACAGGTATATGCGCCGACTTCGACACACCCAGACGATGAGGTCGAGGTTATGTATGAGGACGTAAGTAGAGCCATACATACCTCAAAGACCCACTTTACCGTTGTTATGGGGGATTTTAACGCAAGACTAGGCACGCGGAACGATGGCGAGCGGAAGGTGGGGCCCTTTGGAATTGGACAACGGAACCACCGAGGCCACTTGCTTGCCAACTTCTTGGAGAGGGAAGGCCTCTTTATGATGAACTCTTTCTTCAGGAAGAAGGCACAGAGAAAGTGGACTTGGATAAGTCCTGATGGTTCATCTAAAAACGAGATAGACTTCATTTTAGCAGACAAACGGCACATATTTAATGATGTCTCTGTGATCAACAGGGTGAAAACCGGAAGTGATCACCGGATGGTAAGAGGCACATTAAATATCAACGTAAAGCTGGAACGGTCACGCCTAATGAAGTCTACGCTCCGACCAACACCTGTCCAAATCCAGGGCTCCGAAGAGTTTCAACTTCAGCTACGAAATCGTTTCGCGTGTCTCGATTCTTGCGTTTCTGTGGACGAAATTAACACCAAGGTAGTAACAACTGTCCACGAGGTGGGGTCTAAGTACTTTAAGACCCACTCCAGTGGTAGGTCTCGGATTTTCTCAGAACATACTCTCGGTCTCATGAGGGAGAGGCGAGAACTATGTGTGCAGTCTCCAGCCTCAATGTCGAAATACAGACTGCTCAATAAACAGATCTCTCAGAGTAGGCGACGCGATTGGCGTGCTCATAACACCCATCGCGTAAAAGACACTATTGAGCGAAACCAGGGCTCGAGAGTGTTCGCCAGGGATCTGTGCGTTGGGCAGAGCCTGCTGACGAGGTTGAAGACCGAATCGGGCACCATGGTTTCGTCTAACTCCGATGTTCTGAGGGAAATTGAGAAATACTACGGACAGTTGTATGCTTCCGCACGAGCTCCCGCCCGTAACAAGGCGGGCGACAAACGTGCCAAACTGACCCGACACTATACTGAGGACCTCCCGGACGTCAGCCTGTACGAGATTAGAGAGGCTCTCAAACAGCTGAAAAACAACAAGGCACCGGGCGATGACGGAATCACAACAGAGCTGCTAAAAGCTGGCGGTAAACCCGTACTAGTGGCGCTCCAAAAGTTGTTCGATTCCGTCATTACTAGCGGGACAACCCCGGAAGCGTGGAGCAGAAGCGTAGTGGTGCTGTTCTTCAAAAAGGGCGACAAAACTCTTTTGAAGAACTACAGGCCCATTGCGCTTCTGAGCCACGTGTATAAGCTGTTTTCGAGAGTCCTCTCTAACCGCATTGCACGCAGGCTAGACGACTTCCAGCCTCCCGAACAAGCCGGTTTCCGAAAAGGCTACAGCACCATAGACCACATTCACACGCTGCGGCAGATTATACAGAAGACCGAGGAGTATAATCTGCCGTTATGTGTTGCTTATGTGGACTATGAGAAAGCCTTCGATTCTATCGAGACCTGGGCGGTGCTGGAGTCCCTTCAGCGATGCCAGATCGACTATAGGTACATCGAGGTGCTGAAGTGTGTATACACTGCCGCCACCATGTCAGTCCGAGTACACGACAGAAGCACAAATCCAATCCAACTGCAGCGGGGAGTCAGACAAGGTGATGTTATATCGCCGAAACTGTTCACCGCTGCGTTGGAAGATTTGTTCAAGCTGATGGAGTGGAAAGGTCTTGGCATTAACATCAATGGCGAACACATCACGCACCTTCGATTTGCCGATGATATAGTCATCTTGGCAGATTCGCTGACGGACCTCAACACAATGCTAGGCGACCTCAACAGTGCCTCACAACGGGTGGGTCTTAAGATGAACATGGACAAGACGAAAATCATGTCTAACGTCCATGTCACACCCGTACCGGTAGTTGTTGACGGCACTCCTCTCGAAGTTGTCGACGAGTACATTTACCTGGGACAAACGATCCGGATGGGTAAGTCCAACTTTGAGAGGGAGGTCACTCGAAGAATCCAACTCGGCTGGGCTGCGTTCGGGAAATTTCGTAGTATCTTCTCGTCCACAATTCCTCAGTGCCTGAAGTCGAAACTATTCGAGCAATGTGTGTTGCCAGTGATGACCTACGGCGCCGAAACGTGGTCCTTCACTGTAGGCCTCATTCGGAGACTCAGGGTCGCTCAGCGTGCTATGGAGAGGGTTATGCTCGGAATTTCGCTACGAGACATGATTCGCAACGATGAAATCCGTAGACGAACGAAGCTTACCGACATAGCTCTCAAAATTAGTAGGCTGAAGTGGCAATGGGCCGGCCACATCGCTCGCAGGACCGATAACCGATGGGGAAGGAAGGTCCTCGAGTGGCGACCACGTTTAGGCAAAAGGAGTACAGGTCGCCCCCCTACCAGGTGGACCGATGACCTGAAGAAGACAGCGGGAAACCGTTGGATTCAGAGGGCACAGGACCGGTTGGAGTGGCGCCATTTAGGGGAGGCCTATGTTCAGCAGTGGACATCAAAAGGCTGATGGATGGATGGATGGGATCGAATATAAGGCGATCCTTCTAAATCATTCGGAAGAAACGAATTTTTACAGAAAATAATGATCAACATTACTGATTCCCTAATATTACGTTTAGATAATGATCTCTTATTGTTCCCATCTTCCCTATTGCTAACATTGCAATAGACACTCACGCTGAGCTCTAACTATGTCATCGCTCGTTACGCCGCTATTTGCCGCTCGAGGGCTCTTTAAAAAGCAACGACCCGCGCACTACAACAGATTCAAATAACAGTCATGATATCATGGACTCCACGAGCTACTCGATTTGAATACGTTTCAACAAGCCACGAACTTCGACGAGCCTTTGCTAGTTTAGATTGTTTAGGTCGATGCACTATCGGGTTGCTTTTACCGCTACAGTAAAAAAAAACACGCTTTCTACACTAGGATTTTCTCCTGTGTTGTGGGTACCATGGACACACACAAGATGAATACACAAACACCCAGAGCCAGAACATGAATCTAAACTCTTCATTCATATACCTGTCTCGCCGGAAATCGGGACCAGGGACCCATTGCGCGTCAGACCGGTATGGTAACCGCTCCGCCACGTGGGTTGCCGAATATATTATTATATATAATTCTTTATAATAACATAAAAATTAGCTTCGTAGTGTGGCCAGGGAAATTAGAATAAGTAGTCTTCAAGTATGATGCCGTTACAGCCACTAAGGGATACATTTAAAAAGGTTGGCAGCGATCTTTTAGGATGTCATTCATCGCCTGCGTACACTACGTAAAATATAAAATTTTATGAGATTTATTATATTTGATGTAAAGATGTGATATTGTTATTAGATAACTAAATAAATAACAAAATAGACAACTACACAACTCAAGCACGTTTAATGAATTAAAATAAACCTTGGATTTCTTCTAATCTCGGTCATATTATGTTATAGATAATATCTCTATATATAGATACATAATTATTATGTATCTCCTCACAGTTGAAGCCAGCTTACAGGTTGATATGGCTTTCAACTCGACTACTAGCGCTGAAGGGCTCTTTATAAAGCAACGAGGGGTTACTCGTCACTGCCGGTGATTTCCCAATAATACTCGAGTTTCGCTGCGCGAGTAATTTAGTATTCGACATCATATATTTAGGCAGTACAAAATTTATGAGAGATTATATTTATTCATGCAGGTTATATGTATGTGTATTGGGTGTATAGGCAAACGTAATATTAACTTTTTTTTGAATTATCGAACGGTTTTTTTTCAAAGAAAAATATTTTTAATGAGTAATAATAATATGTTAATTTATTAAAAATGCAAACGA